>CAMZMU010000076.1:20469313-20641440 GCA_947311845.1 Poa pratensis | reverse complement strand
GGCGAAGGCTCCGGCCGCACCTGCTCATTTGGCACCATTGCAGCTACCACGAGTCCGCCAGGCGATGTACCCCGGCCGCCATCCGTCTTCCTCCTCCTCCTCGTCCTCGTCTCCGACGAGGAGGAAGAGGAAGAGGAAGAGGACGAGGATGTATCTAGAGATCGCTTGCCAACTCTCCCGCGCGATTTCGAGCGCGAGTACGCCAAGCGTTTAGGGCGAGGCCGATCTTCTGGAGGCGGCGGTCCTCCTCTCCGAGGCGTCAACCCAGGTCGAACGCGCCGAGGAGGCGGGGTCTACTAGTCTGACCTCCGGGCCGCCATAGCCCTCCTTTTGGTCCACGGCGAGGGCAAGGCGCGCCAGGGGAGGCCGGCGCTAGCGCCGTCGCCGGCGGCGGACGCTAAGCGAGCCCGCCTCGCCTAATGTAAGACCCTAGTTCAGTAGGATAGCTGTTTTCTAGTTGTAAGTAGCTAATGTTTATCCATAGATTTGGCTCTGTTTTTAGTAGGCATTGTTTACACATAGTTTTAGCTGTTTTCTAGTTGTAAGTAGCTAATTATTTATCCATAGATTTGCTCTGTTTTTAGTAGGCATTGTTTACACATAGATTTTAGCTGTTTTCTAGTTGTAAGTAGCTAATGTTTATCATAATTTGCTCTGTTTTTAGTAGTCATTGTTTACAATAGATTTAGCTGTTTTCTAGTTGTAAGTAGCTAATTTTTATCTATAGATTTGCTCTGTTTTTAGTAGGCATTTTTACAATAGATTTTAGTTGTTTTCTAGTTGTAAGTAGCGTATTGTTTATCCATTGATTTGCTCTGTTTTTAATAGCATTGTTTACACTAGATTTTAGTTGTTTTCTAGTTGTAAGTAGCTAATTGTTTATCCATAGATTTGCTTGTTTTTGTAGGCTTGTTTTACACATAGATTTTAGCTGTTTTCTAGTTGTAAGTTACCTAATTGTTTATCCATAGATTTGCTCTGTTTTTAGTAGGCATTGTTTAACACATAGATGATATGTCTCCAACGTATCCATAATTTCTGCTGTTCCATGCTTATATTATACCATTTGCTACATGTTTTATATACACTTCGTATCACTTTTATGCATTTTCTGGGACTAACCTATTAACAAGATGCCACAGTGCCAGTTCCCTGTTTTCTGCTGTTTTTGGTTTCAGAAAGTTACTTCTGGAAATATTCTCGGAATTGCACGAAACAAAAGGCCAGGTCCCTATTTTTCCAGCACGTCACGGAGTCCGAAGGAGAGACGAAGAGTGCCACGAGGTGGCCAAACCACCAGGTGGCGCGGCTGGGCCCACAGCCGCGCCTGGTGGTTTGGGCCCCTCGGGGGTCCGCCGACATCGCCCCTTCGCCTATTTATTCCCCGAGACGCGAAAACCCTAAAACACCGAGCCTTTCATCCAGAACATATTCGCTGCCGCCGTCGTCGTCAACCCTAACTCGGGGGGTTCCTGAAGCTCTTCCCGGCACCCTGCCGGAGAGGGGAATCATCACCGGAGGGCTCTACATCGCCATGCCCGCCTCCGGAGTGATGCGTGAGTAGTTCATCCTTGGACTATGGGTCCATAGCAGTAGCTAGATGGTTGTCTTCTCCACTTGTGCCATCATGTTTAGATCTTGTGAGCTGCCTATCATGATCAAGATCATCTTATTGTAATGCTACATGTTGTGTTTGCTGGGATCTGACTTATATTGATACCTATGTGGAGCTGAATATTATATTATCATGTCTATGTCATTTGTGATCTTGCATGCTCTCCGTTACTTGTTGAAGCCTTGGCCACGTGAATACTTGTAACTCCAAGAGGGGGTATTTATGCATGATAGTTGGGTTCAACCTCTATTTAACCTGGGATAGTGACAGCAAGTTCTAAGGTTGTAGATGTGTTGTTGCCACTAGGGGTAAAACAGCAATGCTTTATTCAAGGATGAATGTATTGTTTACATTACGCACATTACTTAATGCAATTGTCTGTTGCTTGCAACTTAATACTGGAAGGGGTACGGATGTTAACCGGAAAGTGGACTATTTAGGCATAGATGCATGCTGGATAGCGGTCTATGTACTTTGTCGTAATGCCCAAATGAATCTCATAGTAGACACCACAGCTCACACATGCATGTTATATGCACTTATCAATTGTCAATTGCCCAGCTGTAATTTGTTTACCCAGCATGTTAGTTATCTTATTGGAGAGACACCACTAGTGAACTGTGGACCCCGGTCCATTCTTTTACATCTGAAATACAATCTACTGCAATCATTGTTCTCTACTGTTTTATGCAAACAAACATCATTTCCATTCGATACGTTTAACCCTTTGTTTTCAGCAAGCCGGTGAGATTGACAACCTCACTGTTAAGTTGGGGCAAAGTAGTTTGATTGTGTTGTGCAGGTTCCACGTTGGCACCGGAATCCCTGGTGTTGCGCCGCACTACACTCCTCCACCAACACCTTCGAAGCAAACCTCGTTTTCCTACTGGTCCGATTAAACCTTGGTTTCATACTGAGGGAAAACTTACTGCTGCACTCATCATACCTTCCTCTTGGGGTTCCCAACTGACGTGTGACGTACAAGCAATTGTTTCTGGCACTATTAACCTAGAGCCACCAACAACGTTTTCTGGCGCCGTTGCCGGGGAAAACAGAATTGCTTCTGCAAGGGGAGTCTCTCACACCCAATCTCTTTACTTTGTTATTTGTCTTGCTTAGTTTATTTTTTTTTGTTTTGTTTGCTTTCTCTATATCAAAAACACAAAAAATTAGTTACTTGTCTTGCTAGTTTATTTTTATTTGTTTGTTTGCTTTCTCTATATCAAAAACACAAAAAAATTAGTTACTTGTTTAATTCAGTTTAATTTTGTTTTTCAAAATGAATGCTCCTGAAGTTGAAGTTCGTTCTTTTAGGCAACTAGGAGGTGAAAATTTGAAAGATGCTTGGTATAGAATTAGTGATGCTCATCATAGATGTACTAAGAAACACTCTACCACTATCCTCCTTAGGAACTTTTATGTTGGTATCTCTAGTTGGTATAGGTATGTTCTAGACACTCTTACAGGTGGAAATTTCTTGGGTACTCCTGCTTTAGAAGCCTGTAATATTATTGAAAGTTTGGTAGGAACACCACCCACTAAAGATATTAAAGTTGAGATACCTTGGAGATGTTATAAATAAGTTAGACTCTATGGAGAATTTTTTTCCAAATTTTCTTGATTGTATTGGTAAGACTAATGAATCAATAGCCACCATCAATGAAAGAATCACTGTTCTTGAGGATAATAATATCCATGACACCCAAAATCATAGAATTGATGAGTTAGAGGAAGCTATTGAAACCTTAAGTTCAACCTTTACTTCTCTTAAGTCTAAAAAGGAGAAAGTTTATGTGGGTAGAGAGCAAAAGTTTATGTATGTTCCTAAAGTGCCAAAACCAAAGACTCATTATGAGCTTAAAATTGATAAAACTTTTAGTACGGTTAAAGGTAATGAAACACCTCCAGGAACATCTAAGATACCCATTGTTACAAGCTGTGTGTTGGAAGAGCTTTTGATGATTTGAATGATTTGCCACTTGACAACACTTGATTTTCACTTTCTGCGCCTAGCTGAAAGGCGTTAAAGAAAAGCGCTTATGGGAGACAACCCATCGTTTTTATTTGCTGTTATTTTTGTTTTCTTTGAGTCAAGGATTTTTGTTACTTCTGTAGCAACTCCTTTGTATCTTTATTTTATCGCAATGTTGTGCCAAGTAAAGTTCTATATTGAAAGTTGATGCAAGATTTGGATTTCTGCGCAGTGACAGATTTTTAGCTGTCACGGATTTGAGCTTATCTCCCTGTAGAAAATTCAAAAAATTCTGAGAAAAATCACGCATATTCCTGAGATATGTACGCAACTTTCATTATTTTAGGCCAGATCCATCTGAGCAACTTAAGTGCCTCGAAAAAATTCGTCATTCCAGACTGTTCTGTTTTTGACAGATTCTGCCTTTTGTTTTGCATTCGCTCTTTTACTGTGTTTGTGTGGATTTCTTTGCTCCACAAAGCATTGGTGGCTGTAGCTAATGTCCAGAAGCTTTGGGATTGATTGTATCATTACAGAATATGAGAATTTTTGATTATGCACTAACCCTCTAATGAGAACTGTCTTGAGTTTGGTGTGAAGGAAGTTTTCAAGGATCAAGCGAGAAGGGTGATATTATGTGATCAAGAAGAGTGAAAAGCCTAAGCTTGGGGATGCCCCCGTGGTTCATCCCAACCATATTCAGAGAGACTCAAGCGTCTAAGCTTGGGGATGCCCAAGGCATCCCCTTCTTCATCAACAAACTTATCAGGTCATCTCTAGTGAAACTATATTTTAATTCTTTCACATCTTATGCGCTTTACTTGGAGCGTCTGTGTGTTTTTATTTTTGTTTTTGTTTGAATAAATTCGGATCCTAGCAATCCTTGTGTGGGAGAGAGACACGCTCCGCTTTTTCATGTGAATACTCATGTTCTTCACTTATATTTGTTGAGTATTCTTAACTAGCTACTGCAGTGCTTTTAGCTCCTGTTTTTCATGCATCTCTTCGAGCTGTTAGCACTTGTTTATAAATACTCTCTTGCTGCATTATATTATCATTTGGAGAGTTTATGTTTAAATAAATTATTGGTGTTTGTTTGGAAGAAAGAAAATGCTACATGTAGTAGTTGGTATTGGAAAAGACATATGCATTCTTGTAGATCATTGTCTTGTTTTGATTTGATGCTTTGCAATTGTTTTGAGCTCTCAAGTAGATCATGTTTAAGCTCTTGCATCATGTAGTTAAAGCCTAGTAGTGGAGAACTACGTAGAGCTTGTTGAGACTTGTGCATATTTGTTCTCTCTAAGGTCTAGATATTTTCTGGTAAAATGTTTGAGCAACAAGGAAGACAGTGTAGAGTCTTATAATACTTGCAATATGTTTTTATGTGATTCTTGCTGTACCGGTTTATACTTGTGTTTGCTTCAAACAACCTTGCTAGCCTAAACTCTGTACTGAGAGGGAATGCTTCTCGTGCATCCAAAACTTGAGCCAAAACCCATGCCATTTGTGTCCACCATACCTACCTACTATGTGGTATTTCCTGCCATTCCAAGTAAATATTTCATGTGCTACCTTTAAACTATTCAAAACTTTATTACTCCTTATTTGTGTCAATGTTTTATAGCTCATGAGGAAGTATGTGGTGTTTTATCTTTCAATCTTGTCATTTACTTCTGACAGACTTTCACCTGGACTAGTGGCATATACATCCGCTTATCCAATAATTTGCAAAAAGAGCTGGCAACGGGGTGCCCAGCCCCAATTAATTACAACTTTCATTAATAATTCTCTTCACATGTTTTGCCCTGATTTATCAGTAAGCAACTTAATTTTGCAATAGACACTCCTCCATGGTATGTGAATGTTGGAAGGCACCCGAGGATTCGGTTAGCCATGGCTTGTGTAAGCAAAAGGTTGGGAGGAGTGTCATCTATAAAGAAACTAAAATACATGTGTAAACAAAAGAGAAGAGGGATGATCTACCTTGCTGGTAGAAATAACGTCCTTCATGGGAGCCGCTCTTTGAAAGTCTGGTTGACAAGGGGGTTAGAGTGCCCACTACCATTCGTTGACAACAACAAACACCTCTCAAATACTTATTTTGTGCTCTCTATATGCTTTCGAAAACTTAAAAAGCTCTAGCACATGATTTAATCCCTGCTTCCCTCTGCGAAGGGCCTATCTTTTACTTTATGTTGAGTCAGTTTACCTACTCCTTTCTATCTTAGAAGCAAACACTTGTGTCAACTTTGTGTGCATTGATTCTTACATATTTACTTATTGCACTTGTTATATTGCTTTATGTTGACAACTATCCATGAGATATACATGTTACAAGTTGAAAGCAATGCTGAAACTTAATCATCCTTTGTGTTGCTTCAATGCCTTTTACTTTGAATCTATTGCTTTATGAGTTACCTCTTATGCAAAACTTTTGATACTTGTCTTGAAAGTACTATTCATGAAAAGTTTTTGCTTATATGATTCATTGTTTACTCTTTATCTATTTGTTAGCAAACTATAGATCATTGCTTTGAGTCACTTCATTCATGACATGAGCCTTGCAATATATTGATCAAGATTGTGTGAAAGCATGTCTCCTCAGAAATTATTTGTTGTTATCGTTTTACCTACTCGAGGACGAGTAGAACTAAGCTTGGGGATGCTTGATACGTCTCCAACGTATCCATAATTTCTGCTGTTCCATGCTTATATTATACCATTTGCTACATGTTTTATATACACTTCGTATCACTTTTATGCATTTTCTGGGACTAACCTATTAACAAGATGCCACAGTGCCAGTTCCCTGTTTTCTGCTGTTTTTGGTTTCAGAAAGTTACTTCTGGAAATATTCTCGGAATTGCACGAAACAAAAGGCCAGTCCCTATTTTTCCAGCACGTACACGGAGTCCGAAGGAGAGACGAAGAGCCACGAGGTGGCCAAACCACAGTGGCGCGGCTGGGCCCACAGCCGCGCCTGGTGGTTTGGGCCCCTCGGGGGTCCGCCGACATCGCCCCTTCGCCTATTTATTCCCCGAGACGCGAAAACCCTAAAACACCGAGCCTTTCATCCAGAACATATTCGCTGCCGCCGCGTCGTCAACCCTAACTCGGGGGGTTCTGAAGCTCTTCCCGGCACCCTGCCGGAGAGGGGAATCATCACCGGAGGGCTCTACATCGCCATGCCCGCCTCCGGAGTGATGCGTGAGTAGTTCATCCTTGGACTATGGGTCCATAGCAGTAGCTAGATGGTTGTCTTCTCCACTTGTGCCATCATGTTTAGATCTTGTGAGCTGCCTATCATGATCAAGATCATCTTATTGTAATGCTACATGTTGTGTTTGCTGGGATCTGACTTATATTGATACCTATGTGGAGCTGAATATTATATTATCATGTCTATGTCATTTGTGATCTTGCATGCTCTCCGTTACTTGTTGAAGCCTTGGCCACGTGAATACTTGTAACTCCAAGAGGGGGTATTTATGCATGATAGTTGGGTTCAACCTCTATTTAACCTGGGATAGTGACAGCAAGTTCTAAGGTTGTAGATGTGTTGTTGCCACTAGGGGTAAAACAGCAATGCTTTATTCAAGGATGAATGTATTGTTTACATTACGCACATTACTTAATGCAATTGTCTGTTGCTTGCAACTTAATACTGGAAGGGGTACGGATGTTAACCGGAAAGTGGACTATTTAGGCATAGATGCATGCTGGATAGCGGTCTATGTACTTTGTCGTAATGCCCAAATGAATCTCATAGTAGACACCAGCTCACACATGCATGTTATATGCACTTATCAATTGTCAATTGCCCAGCTGTAATTTGTTTACCCAGCATGTTAGTTATCTTATTGGAGAGACACCACTAGTGAACTGTGGACCCCGGTCCATTCTTTTACATCTGAAATACAATCTACTGCAATCATTGTTCTCTACTGTTTTATGCAAACAAACATCATTTCCATTCGATACGTTTAACCCTTTGTTTTCAGCAAGCCGGTGAGATTGACAACCTCACTGTTAAGTTGGGGCAAAGTAGTTTGATTGTGTTGTGCAGGTTCCACGTTGGCACCGGAATCCCTGGTGTTGCGCCGCACTACACTCCTCACCAACACCTTCGAAGCAAACCTCGTTTTCCTACTGGTCGATTAAACCTTGGTTTCATACTGAGGGAAAACTTACTGCTGCACTCATACCTTCCTCTTGGGGTTCCCAACTGACGTGTGACGTACAAGCATTGTTTCTGGCACTATTAACCAAGAGCACCAATAGATTTTAGCTGTTTTCTAGTTGTAAGTAGCTAATTGTTTATCCATGGATTTTCTCTGTTTTTAGTAGGCATTTGCTCTGATTTAGCTTTGTTTCTGTTATGCCGATGATTAAAATTAGGTGACACCGTGTGATCCGGAGGTGGCGCTAGTGATCCTTGTGATATGCACAAATACACATCGATCCTGTGCATCCTACTTGGCTCGCTTGCTCTATCCTTGGAATATTTGTGTCCAATCTACCTATATATGAGCATTGTTTAAACTATGTTCTGTTGTAATTAGTTCTATATTTTCTGTAATGCCGATGAAGAAGCATATGTCTTGTGTATAGAGATGAAGGAGCTTACATTTTGATTTTTTTCATCTCCTTAAGGGCGAGGAGGAAACCTGGAGACTATGCGGCGGCCGTGAAGACGTAGGAGCGGGGCTCCGTCCACACGGTTCCACTGAAGCCGGCGCCTCCAGGAGCAAGACTTTTGTGCAGTACTAAATAGGTAGAAGAAGACCACGCAATGAAGCTGGGCGAAAGAGGAAGGTGAAGAACCGGCGGCCGTCAAGCAGGAACCACAGGGCTCCGTCGACGGTGCAGCAGGCGTCACCGGCTTTTTTTTGTTTCCTTTAGCCCTCATTACAAACGGTCAAAAACTAATCTCCGTATCTGATGTAAAGACTAAAGGCAACGGTTATATATTATGCCTGTTGCTAAACTTATTGCAAACGATAAAAATCTCCGTTGCCATTGTGAGCTTCACATCAGTGACAGAGGCGGGGACACGGACCCTTTCTCCGTTGCGAAGGGGTTTTTGGCCCGTTTCCGATGTGTCGTTCTGTACTAGTGTCAACTGGGGTACCTCTTTTCACAGCATGGAACAAGCCCATGTCAAAATGACAAGACAAACAAACAAAAATGACAAGACAAACAAACAAAATGAACAATCTCCGCACCCTTTTTATTTACTATTGGTATAGCTTTTTATTGTGGGGTGCATCACTGAAGGTTCACCATAGCATGTAAGTAAATTTCCACCATGAATGATGCATGGCTTAGATTAGCGGCCCAGGCGTCTCTCTAGCCATTTATACAAACTCATTAAACTTACTAAGTTTCCACATTTATTTGGCACCATGATAAGCATCCATAAACAAAAGTACATGATATCAACAAAATATAAAGAGCACGTTGAAAGCTTGCCATGTGACAGCACATATGAGCTAACTCCCAACCAAGACTCTTGTCAAGCTCACAACTTCATAATTTTAATCACAATGGTTCATGTTTATTAAGTGCAATAAAAGTAAAGTGTGCATCAAGTTCGTGAGAGCTTTTTAACCAACTTTTCCCATAACAATCAATAACATAAGCATTTTAATTCAGAAGTATAGATAATACAAATAACATGATAAACATACTCGGAATAGCATAAAGCTAATAGGTAGATATGGTGGACTCACTGGAAAAACTTTGGTTGAAGGTGTTGGAAAACAAGTTTTTACTTGTTGGAATTTTTGGGCTAGCAAAAGGAGAAAGTTGACCGTCTAAATGCATGCATAAGTGTCCATAGAACTAATCAATCCATGTTAAACAAAGTAAAGTAACATTCAGCATCAAAACATGAATAAAAGATAGCTCTTGATAAAACACTTGCAAATTAATACTCATTAAAAGCACATGAATCATGCAACTATATGTATCTTTTTGAATCAACTCAAACATCCCTATCCCAATATTTTTAATAGCATCCAACTTAATTCAACCCAAAATTCCAGTACCTCTCCCATAAAATAAATGATAGTGATGGTCTTACGAAAAGCAAAACAAAAATAAAAAGAACAATAAAAGGACGCTCCAAGTTTATGCGATAGTAATGCGTTGATAGAAAAACAGAAAATAGACGTGTGCAAACCGAGAGTGTTTGGTCCAGTGGGGTGCCTTGACATCCCCAAGCTTATGGTCTTCACCATCCTTAGATAGCTCTTGGTGCATCTCCTCTAATCCCTGTGAAAAAACTTCAACACAAAATTTTCTCCCATCTCTTTTCTGTGGGGTGACATTAGTAGGTACAAAATAGAATGCTTGCTGCAAGAAATTCATGAACATAAATTCATATTAAGTGTCCAGCAAGTGTATAATGTTGTATGCTTCCTCATAAACTCAAGTCAATAAAGAAGATTAAACTTAAAAGTTCAAAGAATGCATCAAACAAAATAGGACAGAATCTGTCCAGAAAAACAGCAGCAGCAAAACGTATTTTTTACCCTACTTAAATATGTCAAAAAATCTGAAAAATTCATGCTACAGAGGATGAAAAGTTGCAACTACAGTTCAAATTTGAGCTTAATCGGAGTTACAGAATAGGAATTAAAAATCATACCGTGCACAGATTCGTGCTGGAATAAAATCTCCGAATATAATGAGCAACTTTTTCAATCCAAAATAGGTAAAACTTGGCACTTTATTGAAAATTCCAGAAACTAAACTAAAAACTAAGTCTCTTGTTACAGCAAGAGGACACAAAGAAAATCAAAAGTAAAAACAACCGGGTTGCCTCCCGTAAAGCGCTTTCTTTATAGCCATATAGCTAGGCTTACTTACTTGGTATCAAGATGGTTGGAGTGAGGTGGCTTGGCATCCCCAAGCTTGAATTCTTGTACTTACATGATATATGTAGAGTGAGCCTAGGGGTAACATCCCCAAGCTTGAGTGTTTGTCCCTCTTGATCATTGTTCATCACCCTCAACTCTTCCACTTGAAAATTCTCTTTACACAAAACTCATCATAAAACTTGATTAGAGGGGTTAGTGTCTCCATAAATTAAATCCACATAGGTACAGCAAAGACATATCATGAGTTGATTCTAAACATTAGCTACTGTTACTATGGTTGTGTATTGCTCTTTGATCAATAGAACCACACAAAACACAAGTAATGAGAGTAATGCAAAATAAAGACAGAATCTGTCAAAAACTGGACAGCCCGTAAAGAGTGAATTTTCAGAGGCACTTACGTTGCTCAAATCAGAAAACTTTGAACTAATGAAATGTGTAATAATAACTGAATATTGCTGTCGTAAAATATCAGGTCAAAATTCCTCTTCTGTGATTTCTAACATTTTTCGCAGTGAAGCTTAGGAATCTGTTTTCTGGACAGCAAATCACTATTGTTTGATCCTACCTCTCAAAAGAGGTTATTCTTGCCATAAAGATGAAAAATAAGATACAAAGGTGTTGTTACAGTAGTAAACAAGCACCTTGACTCAAAAACCAAAACTTAAACTGAAGATAAAAGAAACAAAAAGAACTAAGAAAGAATCAAGAGAAACAAATAAAGAAGAAAGAAAATATTTTTGTTGTTTTTGATTTAGCAAAAGGGCAAAAGAAGAAGCAAATATATACAACATAAACACTCTTTTTATTTGGTTTTAGCTTTGGGAAAAGTTTTAATGATAGAGACTTTGCAATGGTTCCATTGGCATGAACAACACATGTTCAAGGTCGACCCCAACTTCTCCATTACTCATCCTTCTCATTTACTTTCCCAAATTTTATATAAAGTGAAAATCTTAAACTAGCAATTAGAAAACAGTAGGTAAAGTTATTTTGCATGTTCTCAAGATATAAAGGTGTGCTCAAACCGAATAGGAAATAAAAGCATAAAGAGCACAACACAAAACATTAAACCATTAACTTTTAAGTCTAACTCCTTTTCTATGCATTGGCATTTTATATATGAATAAATAGCAGCAATTTTGTGGTAACCAATGCATGTAATGATCAGTAGGTTGCATTTTAAATAACATAGAAACATAAATATAAGTCTTTCTTCCTCTCTCATAATAGTTACAAGTAGTGGAACCAAATTTGATAAAACAACTATTAGATTGGTGCAACTTTGCAAACTTAGGAACATATAAAGGATTATTAAAACTATCATGTAAGATATTAGCATGTTTTCCTCTCTCAAAATAATTGCAAGAAACATCATAAACATGATGGTTGTGGGTGGAATGGTTATTAGTGCAAGATAATTTCAGCCCACATAAGTACTTTTCAACATATAAAAGCTTCTCCTCCATGGTGTGAATAGGAGAATTCAAAAATAAAGTAGGACTCTCATAAGTGAGAGTGTTGTCACAAGCAGCAAGTATATCATTTTTATCCTCACATAAAGTAATAACAGCTAAACATGGAGGATTATCAATAAGCATAGGTCCATCATCTAGAGTACTATCATAAAACATGTCTAAACCATACTCCTCATCATCATCAAAATTATTATCAATAATGTTATCATTAGGCATAGGTTGATATTCCTCCTCATTATCAGAATCATAAGAACAAAGTTTATCATCAACAAAAAATATAGTGTTACCCTCATCCATAGGTGGTGAAGGTGGAAGTTCCCCTCTTCATTCTCTAGTTGTTCATCATTTTCATCATCTTCTTGGGGTTGCACGGGCATCCCCAAGCTTAGGTTTTTATCCTCCTCTTCACATACTTCCTCTTCCAAGCTTATGTTTTCATCATCTTCTTCCTGCAAAATATTAGAGCTTTCTTGGGCAGCTCTCTTCCTTGTGTCAACAACATAGATATTTTCATTAAATTCAACTATGCAGAGATCAAGGATAGTGGCAATCAAAACTTTAAATTGAGAAGCTATAGGGCAGGTTTCATGTTCATCAATGAAGGTGTATAATTCATAGGCTGCCATAAAAATAACAAATTGCTCTACTTCTTCCATCCCTAAGTGAGCATAATTCCATGTATGATAAGTTGCAATAACATGTTCTTTATTGGAAGGGCATTGGAATTCAAAGTGTCTAAAGTATTCAGAGCAACAAATTTCTTCCTCATGATAATTAAGCAGCCCACTAGCAATTTTATTTAGAAGCTCTATGTAGCCTCCTAATCTTTTCCCTTCATTTGATTTTCTAAATTCAGCAGCTATCATGGCGTTTTCATAATAGTTTTCCATTTTCTAATTTTTTGTTTTTGATATTTAAAACTGAAAGCAAAACTAAACTAAATGCAAAACTGAAAGTAAACTAGAGTATATGCAAAACTGAAAATAAATATCTAGTGCAAACAAGAATAAAAACTTAAGCGCTACACTCCCCGGCAACGGCGCCAGAAAATGTCTTGATACCCACAAGTATAGGGGATCGTTGAAATCTTCAATGTGTAAGTATTAGTATCGATCCCACGAGGAGTAGAAGGTATAAGTATTTATCCTCTCAAATAAGAGTGTCACTTCTCTTATTATCTATGCACTAGACAAACTAAAATGATGCAAGTGTTTTTGGGTTTTTGGTGTAGAGTTTGCAATAAAGTAAAAAAATGCTGAAAATAAATATGATGAGTGAAAGCTCTCAAAGAGAGAAAGCCCAATCCTCTATGCAGCAAGAGGACAAGCTTAAGTGTGTGTTTCTTATGCGTGGAAAACGTTCCCAAGGGCTACATGGATTTCATGGCATAGATATTTCTAGAACAACAAGGTAAACATTTTGTCAAGTTTTAATCTTCTTTGGACGGAGCCATAATTAGGTGTAGCTAAATAAATAAACTAAACCCCTTATGATGGTTCTTATGGCCAAGTAAATGACTGCACAAGAGTTATTAAGACATAGAGTCCCACCATAGCCTTAAACTCTAAGGTCCCCGATATAAATCCCCTCCTAATGGTACTTCATGTATTAGACCACAGGTTTACGTGTCCTCCCAGGTCCTACCCATTCCATCACATTAGTGTGATCACCTTCATGCATTACTCAACATATGTGTGCACCCATACGTTGTACAATAAGATAACCATAAAAGATAAAAACTTGACCAAATACTCAATACATGTTAAGTGGAAATCATTGCCAATCCATCCTATGCCCCCAGGAACATGAGAGAACTACTCACAACGCGAAGACATGATATGATTCAATGGTATAAGTGATACAACACAATCTGAAAATATAATCTCCCCACAAAACAATGACAAGTAGCAATTCACAAACATGTAGAATAGTACTTAGACAATAGCTAGGGTTCGAACAATCTCAAACTATGAGGGGGGTGAAGTGGATCACGAAGATGGTGATGGAGATGGTGCTGGTCTTGACGGTGGTGTTGATGGAGACTCCGGAGGGGGGATGGAGGAGCCTTCCGGAGGTGATCCGGCGGCGTTTCCCCCCTCCAATCTTCTCCGGCGACAGCCTTCTGACTCTCTGTTTCGTGGTTTTGTGTTTCTCCGCCGCCTCCTTGCGAAACTCCTCGGGGGACTATTTTTATAGTCGGTTTTAGGTCAAGACGAAGCCACGGAGACGAAAACGGACGGCATCGGAGCCACGAGGGGGAAAAGAGGGTGCCTCACGCGGCCAGGGAATCTGGCCGCGTGGGACCCTCTATTTCCAGCTGGTTGGGCTTCTGGTCTTCATTTTCAGCCCATTGCGTTCGTCTCGAAAATTCTGAACCGTGCTCTTTGGCCTTGCCCTTTTTGGAGTCCCGAAGCTCCCGGAAAGTCCGAAACACTAAAAAATACGTTTTCTGGAAAACAGAGTTAGAACCAAAAGAGGGGGGATTGTTTAGAAAATCCCCGAAATCATTATAAAACATGAATATAACATCATATAAGTTGCAAATATGTAGGAATATCCAGTAATAACATGCAAAGTCCATGTATGCATTTTACATGCATCACTATTTTCTTTTCGCGCAGTTATCACTATCTAGTAATAACTGCGCGAAAAGAAAATACTAGCGTGTTTACGGAGCAGCGACTCTCTTCCGATCATCCTAAGCGCATCTCCACTTGTGACGTCCAAATGGCCGTCCAAACGTCTTCCGGACAGGCCATTTGGTCGCCGTCTGGACTAGTAGTTGGCTTTGGGCGCCGTCGCTCCCCACTCGCGGCGTCCAAACCGGCCTCCCAGATTGGGTTTTTTTTAGCTAAATTCAAATATTTTGACAAGTAAAAATCAAACATATATAAATGTTTTATAGTTCAAACACATAAAATAAAGTTCTACATTAGCTAAAAACAAAATTACAGCTCAAACATCTTGCTTTTCCAGGTTTACCGCTGCCATGCCCCGTCGCGTCCACAAATGCTCCACTAGATTGGTTTGGAGTGCATGATGAGTATTTTCATCACGAATCTCCAAACGCATTGAGAGAAAATCAGCGAAATCTGTCGGCACGTCGTGATCAACATCTGCGAGAGGACCCTGAAAGTCAAATGGCATATATGATCATGCACCGGATCATCGCGCTCACTCATTTTGTGCAGGATCACACACACATTCATCACCTCCCACATCTGTTCATTCGACCATGTCAGAGCAGGGTACCGAACGATAGCAAACCTTAATTTGCTGCAGCACTCCAAATGCCCGCTCGACATCCTTCCTGGCACTCTCTTATTCCCCGGCAAAATGACATGTTTTGTTGCCGCGAAGGTTGGGGATGCTCTTCACAAACGTTGCCCACCTTGGATAGATGTCATCGGCTAGGTAGTACCCTCTGTCGAAAAACAGGCGTACCAGTAATTCCGCCGAACACCTTGCAGGCAGGGCGGGTCGCGGGAGGTCGCCGGTGCCGTAGTCGTCGATAGCCGGCGGGCCGAAGCCGAAGGCGCGACGAACTGCAAGGGGCGGGGGAGAAGTAGCCAAATGCGGCGCCGATGTCCAACTGGTGCGAATCGGGAGAAGATGGAGCCGGCGGCGTTCCAGATCGTGGCGACGAGGAAAGTCGGCAGGAATAAATCAGAAAAGAAAACGACGAGACATATAGTCCGTGTCTCAATGACAGGCGTGGCCCGCGCGTCGGAGGCAGACGTGCATCACGCGCCGTTGCGTCTGGGGCCGCCCGAGGACTCCCAAGATGAGGGCTTGGGGTGGGCGTGCCGGACCGAAAAATGGGCCGCGCCGGACCATTTTCGCGTTTGGGCGCCGCGAGTGGGAGCCGATTTTCGTCCGACACGCCTCAAAGGCCTTTGGGCGGCCGTTTGGGTGTCCCAAGTGGAGATGCTCTAAGCTATCCGATAGAGTAAAAGAATGTAAACGATCTTATCTCGATCAGACGAAAAAGCTTTGCGTGGGAACGAGTACTCTTGCATACTAATATACTATACAAGCTGGCAACCTACTACACAACCTTTTCCGGTCACACAAAACAATTTTATCTTCACAGTTTACATCACATGTTACACGAAGCCGTTTCTTCTGACTGCTGGGCTCTGGCGATAGTACACCTAGCAATAACCGTTCCCTGTCTGCTGGTCACTGCATCCGCCATCGCTTGTTGTCGGGTTCGCAGTACATTCCTTGCCATCTCTGTCCAAGGAGAGATCTATCGGAGACAGGCTCGAACATTGCAACTCAAAGGTTCAGTTTCACTTCATTTGACTGTTGATGATGCAAATGCAATCGTGCGAGCTTCCACAGCAACCGGGATGCACTGCACGTACATAAACCTACCGAGCCCAACTATGCCCACGCTACTGAAACCAAAAGTACCACTACTACCATCTGCACGAACAAGACCACACATACTTACAAGAAAAACTAGTAAAGCTACCAAAACTCGCACACATGAAACGCCTTCTATTTTTACCTATGGGCTGCCTTTCTGGGGTCTTTCTTATCTCAGCATGCGTCCGACAGGAGCCAGCTCACGAACGACTCGAGCTCCTCGGAGTCGGAGCCCGCCGCCGCCGCCTGCGGCTCCTCCGCCGGCCGGAGCAAACCATTCTGGGCTGGGTCGTCCCAGAGATGGGACGCGAAACCCTCCCAGTCCATGTCCAGCAGATCGTCCACCTGAGCCGCCGGGCCTTCGGACACGATGCCCGTAAGCCCGCTATCGGGCCTGACGCCGCTGGACAGCAGGCCTCCATCTCAGCCTCGTCCTGCAGAAGCCCAATCTGATTTGTAGAGCTGTTCGCCTCCATCGGCCCAGTCTGTTCTACGGGCCCCGTTACCACGGGCCACGTCTCGTCCTCGCTGCTGTGCCCGTCAGAGCAGCTGTGGCTGACGCTGATGCTGTTGTTGGGCTGGTTCTGCTCCGGGTCGACCACCGCGCTCCGCGCCCCGTCGCTCTGAGGTGGGCTTGAGGCCGGCGACGTGGCGACGGCCTTTGTTGCCTTCGTGGTGGGCTCGGGCTTCTTCTTCGTGCTGCTCCTCGGCGACTGGCCGGGGTCCGGCCGCCGCGCCGCTTCCCGGCGGCGGAGAGCTTGCTGACGTCGATGGTTATGGTGGTGTCGTTGCCGGCGGTGTACGTCCTCCGGAACGTGTGGATCTGACGGCTGAGGTGCGAGTTCCAATAGTTCTTGATCTCGTTGTCGGTCCGCCCGGCAGGTGGCTGGCGATCAGTGACCACCTGACAATTTTTTGCATACAGGTCAGATAGATACTCATCAGACGCTTCCTGCTGGGAGATCGTTTTTCACCTACTCCACGTGAAGGCGACACTTTCCTACTGTATAGCTAGGTTCTTTTTGCAACTGGTTAACCGTAAGTTTCTAATAACCGTAAGCTTCTACTAGCTGCTCGTGTGCCGTAATCATGTACGTATGGGCGAGACCGCGAGAGTGTGTGTGTCGTAAAGCGCCGAGAGCTCAGTCTCAGTGTACACTTAAGAGGGGCAGCTGCTAGTAGAGCCCTGGACCTCAGGCCAGGGTCCCCGTTGCTGTCGGGAATTATCCGACACTAGTTGCGGGTGCAACTAGTTTTCGGACCCCACTTCCGATTTTCCAAAAATCTCGAAAAAAATCATGGACAAAGATTATGTTGAATCTACTACACCCAGAAATTTTATCTAGAAATATTATCATATGTGACCTGTACAAAAAAGACAAATGAAAGTTTGATGTTACTTTCATTTGTCTTTTTTGTACAGGTCACATATGATAATATTTCTGGATGAAATTTTCTGGGTGTCGAAGATTCAACATGACCCATGTCCATGATTTTTTTCGCGATTTTTAAAAACTCGGAAGTGGGGTATCCGCCAACTAGTTGCGGGTGCAACTAGCTGCGGATTGTCATTTCCAGTTGCTCTCACCATCAGTATTTGTCAACGTAAAAGCCGAACACGCTTAAGACATGTGGGCCCAACATTAAATCTGCAGGGGCCACCGATAGCAACCCATGAGCCAGATGTGTATTCAACAGCCAATGAAAACGGTGCTAGCTCTCCCATGATTTGAAGGAGAAGATACTCCTGCTCCTTTGACAAGTAAAAACCCTTAATTTGAGCTCTGCCATGATGATGATCGTCTTGTCTGTCGGAGAAAACACACCACGACGAAATAACTGCAAATTTACCCCGGGCAAGAACGTAATCGACAAGAGAAATCTAACCTATATACGCTTAGCTGATTGTTGCTTCTTGTTTCCTCCCCGTACGTAGCATACGAGGAAGACTAGCTCGTACTCATCGATCGCGTAGCTAGCTTGATCCTTGATGAGAATACAGTACGTAGCACATGGATTCATGCGCGCGCCCCACACACATGTATGCATGTGCACGTTTTGCGGTGTATTGTTGATCGGTTTGGGGTGCCAGCGCAACTAGTTGTAAATTATAGTTTCACCGAGTTGGAAGGAGCATTTTCACTGTCACAACTCGCGACTTATAAGTCAGAAGTGATGACCGAAAAAGCAGTGTAGGTTGTTGGTAGTTTCTAGTCAAGCTATATATGTATCTACGCACCTTGTTAGTTGTAAGTGACTGCAATCAAAGTTTAAATTTGATATTCCATGTACGAAACGATTTAGATTAGTTAGGTGGAAATGACGCTCTCTCCGTATAAAGAAGACATTTTTTCATGCAACCGAAAACATGAGCATGAGCTATTTTTTTAGTATATTTACTTATAAGAAAACCAGACCAAAAAACTCAATACGGAGTATATTTTTTATGTAGATATGTAGACAAAGTCTAGACTATGTTGCAAATTTTTTTATATTTTATTTGGGGGAATGGAAGTTACATAATTGTGGGTCACTTTTCAAGGAAACTCTAAAAATTGTGTTTTCATTCGATTTTTATATAGCTAGAGGAGAAAAAATACAGTGACCTGTGTTAAAGCTAGGTTTAATAGTGTTTTCATTCGACATACAGTGACCTGTGCTAAAGCTAGGTTTAATAGTGTTTTCATTCGACAAATGTGTGTGATCATTGTACATATTGATCACCAAAATACATGTTTTAAGATGTCACGTGTCTTTAGAAGGAGGTAGTTCTATTAGTCTATTTACACGAAGATATTTCCAATCTAGAACAAAAAGGTAGCAGATCTTGTGTGTCGTACATATGTTTGAACACGAGAAAGCAAGAGCAAATCATGCTTTTTGTCAAAAAATAAAAAGAGCAAAGCATGCTGTCGTGCACGTGTTGCGTTTCTTTAGCCACAGGTAAGAGAGTTTGTGTTCGAGTTCAAAGTGCACTACGTGTAGGCACTAGACACACAAAAATATACTTGAGCACTGGCATCGGCGCCGTACTACGTGTATATCCGTGCTCTACAAATGACCATGCAGCTAGGAGTGGACGCGCGCGTGTTACCTAGAAGGTTTCATCTCATGCATTGATTGAGAAAAAAAACAACAACTAGAGATTTGAGTGCAGACGCGCCATGCCCTTCCGCCAGAGGTTTAAGCGGCACCCGACGACAGGGACGGTATCGGTGAACACAGCATAAATGTATCTATGCACATGTGAAACGACGGAGGACGCGAAAGTGAAAGTGATGTCTACGTTATTTTGGTCTTGCTTTTTCCCAAAACGACCTTCGGCCCGATTGGAAAAGATCGAGCAGCACACTATGACTTGTTGAGCAGAATATACTACGATATGATCTATGTCTAGTATAGGCAATTGGATGTGATATCTCAATTAACTTGGTCTCCATAAGAAAATATCTCGGCCACAACATGCATCAAGATTTTAGGGAGCTCTTCACATATTGACAGTTTGAGAGTTCACGTGTGACAAAGTCATGCATGTATATATCATACTACCGAACGTTGTGTGCTTCTCCCTCCGTTTTTAAATATAAAATATTTTAGAGTCTGTCCACATTCACGTGTACACAAATATTTGTATACATATTTAAATGTGTATGTTCACACATTTTATTGTGCATCTACACAACATGTGTAAAACCTAAAACATCTTATATCTAAAAACGGATGAAGTAGCTGCCAGAGAACCAGTAGACTTTTTTATGAGCTCTTTGGACAGATGTACGTGGGTGTGATTCCTATGGAACTTCATTACTACTCATTGATTCCTATGTAGCTGGTTGTCGGCAAATTACCAGAACTGCACATTTAAACTGTTCTATACAGAATTGCATGGCATATATAGGAGTAGTATTTTTTTGCGAGGTACTGTAACAATAGCTTACAGTTGTTTTTTTTTTTTGATAAAAGGGAATATATCCCCGATTTCACTTTTTTTTTTTGAAACTCCCGATTTCACTGTTGAAACCAGATATAGATGTTCATACAGTTGGAAACAGTAGCTTACAGATTGTAGACTAAAACATGCGTATACTGGTAGGTAGAGACGCGTGCTCACGTACCTGTTGCCAAGTGTGGCATGGAGCTTGACGATGAGGTCGTCTTCCTCCTTGGAGATGTTGCCCCTCTTCACCCCGTCTCTGAGGTAGTTGATCCAGCGCAGCCTGCAGCTCTTGCCGCACCGCAGCAGCCCTGTATGCAACAGAAGCAGAAGCCATGTTAGCCATGAATGTCTAGCTAGTTAATCCACCGCACCGAGCACTGAAGTTTGAGCGCTACTGCGAAGAAAGAGAACACCTAAAGCATATATATATATTTACCTGCATTCTTGGGCATCGACCTCCATGATCCCTCGCCGTGCTCGGCAATGTAGTTGGCGAGGGCGTCGTCCTCCTCCGCCGTCCACCGCCCCCGCTTGAGCCCCACCTTGTCGCAGCAGGGCGCCCTCCCCATGGTGGCCGGCGATATGATCGATGAACCGAGAACGATCGACCCCAACGCAAACAACCAAACCGTCACCGGCGGGGCGTAAAGGCGATGCTGCAGAGGCTAGCAAGGTACCACGTAAAGAGCGGTGGGATCTGCACTGCCGTCCAAAAGGAGTTGGTGTGAGAGAGGACCGGCGTGGGCGTCGGCCGGCCTTCCTGGGTACTTTACAATGAGATGAGTGATGACCTTTCTTCACTTGGTGACTACTCCCCTGATGGGTTGGGGTTGGGGTTGGGGAGCTAGGTTAGGCTAGGAGGCACGGCGGCAAGCCAGGGCGCCATAATATAGCACCGGGAGGCCGGGCGCGCGGTACTCCGTAGCTCCGGACTAGCTAGCTAGGATGGGCGATTAAACTGACATACGCCGGAGTAGGGACAAGCGGCCGTGTGGCTGGAGGCGGGGGCACGTGGGCGCCGGTGAGCCTGTGGGCGATCGATGTGGCGCCAGGCCTCACCACCGCCCCCTCCGTGGCCTCGCCAGCGACCACGTTGTCCTCTCCTCACATACATACATCGCTATAATAAAAACTTACGTATGCACCGGCCGGCCGGCCGGCCCCTCTAGCGCTGGTATATGCTACATAAACACCACATCACCAAAGTAAGTGTTGCCATTACTGCTCTTGCCACTAGCTAGCCAAGAGGCTGGCTATGACGACGACGGTGAGTGATTTATCACGTACGCCGGAACGTCAGTTGAGCTGTGCGTGTCTGTCCTAGCTCTGTGTACTCGCCGTGAAGAAAACCCGAGCCGGGCGACCAGTGACTGTGCGGCGAGTAAAAGTGAAGGTTCATGTGTGCCTGCTTTGTGTGCCTGCTTGCGTCTCCACGTCGCTGTGTTCCGATGGATCCTTC
Organism: Poa pratensis; assembly: GCA_947311845.1. NCBI lineage: Eukaryota > Viridiplantae > Streptophyta > Magnoliopsida > Poales > Poaceae > Poa > Poa pratensis. The sequence goes on along the minus strand of CAMZMU010000076.1, from coordinate 20,619,718 downwards.
CCTTTCGGGCACTTGGGCTGTTGATGATGAGCTCTTGTAGCTCGATCGAGGTGGATCGGGGCTCGGGGCTCGGGGTGTCCTTCCCGATCGAGGGCGTCCATCCATCGGTCCCTCCGTATCGTACCTTGCTGTGACGTTCGCATTACTGCGTATTATGGCTGGAAAGTGAGACGGGTATATGCCCTCTACAGACGAGCTACATCGATCACGGTCGGCTTAAAGAAAAAAGAGAGTACGAACCTATATGTTGACTTGCTTTTTACTGCACCTCGAGAGAGATCGCCCAAATTGGGACGCCGCCGTATTTTGCCGGAAACAGCCGCGCGCCAATTATTATCCTATAATAGATAGTTGAGTGCCCGTGCGTTGCTACGGATGTTAACATCAATTTAAGTTAAAAATGCTTTTATCCCAAGTCTTTTTTTAACATCACTCAGCATGGATTACTTGATCCGTGCAAATAGTATGCATGAACCCTAAATGCCCACTGTCCGTTAGTGAATTTTATTGGTAAACCTGTCACACATGTAAATATAAGATGCACATAGTATTTATTTTCATAGAAAAACACACATATTTTTTATGGTTGGTAAAACATCTACGAAAGAATATAATATTTAAAATCCGCAGAGTATAACTTGTGAGAAACTCCCAAGAACTTTTCAAATCTGTTGCAAATCGGTTCTGTTAGGTTAATTATCGGCGATCAAGAATTCATGATGCATCCCTATGGTTTATACTTTTAAAGGTTTTTGAAAAGTTTGGTTTAAACAAACCCTCACAAATGTTCTTTAAAAAAAATGTTTGCCTTTTTCTTTCCCCAAAAACGCCTCCTTGGTCAGTGTGAGGAAGAGGAGAGGCCAGTTTCATATAATATTATTTTCAAGAATATTTAAGAATATTCATTCAAGTTCCATACAATATTTCAAACACAAGTTATTTCTTAGAATATTGAACAATATTCAAACAAGTTCTACACTGGTTTCTTTCATGAATCATACACAATTCATATTTTTGAACATTTTCAAATCCACTATGTTTCATTCAAGGTTGACAACAGATTCTCAAAGGAGTCACAACCATCACATGAACAGAAAAAATCAAAAAATAATTAAGAAAGAACCGGAGACATTTTGCTGGTTCCTCTTACTGCTAATTCCCGAATGACATGTGATCAAATGGTGCATTACAATTCTCCTAGGAGGACAACCATATTCATTATGCCCAGCGACATCTTTAAGGACAATATCTACATTGACTGGTTGGCAAGACACCTGGTTACATTATGTCTCCACTACAGCTGATGCTTTCTCTCTCATTGAAATAATACACATGAAGCAAAGATGCAAGTGCAAGCTAAATACAAATTGAGAGAATCTCATCACACATTCCGAAGACTTGTGTTCCCTAAAGATGTAAAAAAAGAGATAAGCCCATTGCCAATATGATAATGTTGAGTAAAGATACGAGTATAAGTTAGAAAAACAGGAAAGAAAAGCTAAGCTGTGCTCTTCTGCATCAGAGACAGAATCAATACAAGGCAGCAAACACGAACTGAACAGCTCGTTTGCCGTTGACAGGCTGACAGCTCGTGACCCATGACCGAGAGAACGCGAAGCACGGTCTCGAACCTGGCGATGACCGCGGACACCGCCATCACCACGACCCAGCACCGCGGCTCCCCTCAGTCGGGTCATGGCTTGTCGGCACAGTTGCCGTTCACTCAGCCGTAGACACGCGCCTCGTCACGCCAGCTAGACACGCTAGTCAGACAAAATAGCAGTGTTCAGCTCCAGCTAGCGGTTTAATCGGGATGTAACAAAGCAGTATATGGAAATACAAGGGAACTGCTGAATGAACTTCGCGCCTTAAAAATAAGCAGATGGTTGTCACAATTTCTGTAAGCGAAACACGCTTGTTTTGTAGAAAGGGAACTTAAGTGGATGCAATACAGCTTATACAGCACAGAGCATGGTACCTACAAACAAGATGGCAATGCAGAGCACCAGCCAGGGTATACTGGAAAGGGAATCTGTTCCACTTTCTGCTCCTCCCCTCCAACGCCAACTCCTGAAGTTAGAGAACGCAAAGCGCATCCAGTCAATACATGAGTACTTGCCTAAGATTTAGTACAATCCCCCCCCCCCCCCCCCCCCCCCTCCTCTCGCTCCCGTGCTGCCCAAAGGCGGCACCGGGGCGCCCCAATCTCCGCCGCCCACTGCCCCCCTCCTCGCCGGCCTGGACCCCGCCGCTGCCGCCGGCCTCGCCGCGGTGGCGGCGGCCCCCTTCCTCCACAAAGGCGGCAGGGGGGAGCTCGCGGTGGACGCGCCCTTGGCCCGTCGGCGTCACCCACGGACGCGCGATGTGTAGGCGGTGCTCGGCGGCGCGAGGACGGGCTGCGGCCTCCTCTGCCCGCGACGCACCGCCCAGTGGAGCCTCCGGCGCACCGGCTTGGTGGCGGAGAGGCGGCGGCCGCACGGGCCCGATCTGGACTGTCCGGGCCCGATCTGGGCCTCGCGGGCCCGATCTGGGCCGCGCGGGCCGCGCGTGTCCGGCGCTTTGGCGGCCGTGATCCCGCTTCGGCGGAGTCTGCATCGCACTGCTCGGTCTTCGTCCCAGCCGCCATGTCCATCCTCGCCTCGCCCCCAAGGTCGGCCCCTCGTACGGTTGTTGCTCTTCCCCGTGCTCTCCTTCTCCGTCGGCGGTCCCGTGTCCCAGTAGCCCTGCCCTACTCGGTGTGAGGGCACTGCCAGATCCTAGGTGGATCTGAGGGGTTTGTCTGGGCCGTCCGCCACGGATTGAAGGACGCGCGGTGGTGGTGCAGCGCCGCTCGTCGGGTGCGGCGTTTGGCAGGTCGCAGGCTAGAGGCTTGCCGCCGGTGTGGTGTGCAGCTGGTTCTGGCGCCGTCGGGTCGGCAGCATGTGCGTGTGTGTCACCGGGGCGCCTGGTTGAGGCCGCGCCGCCGTGTTTCCCCGGGCTGGTTGGCCGGGAGATTCCCACTCCTGTGTTAGTCTCCGCATCCTCGTAGCGGAGGCCGGCTACCGGAGGTAGATGTGTCACCAGCGAAAGCTGTGCAGAGGTTCTCTGCGCGTGACGGCAACGCCTCTGGGCGTCGTTCTCCCTGTAGTGGGCGTCACGATGTTGCCCATCTCTTCTAGTTTCCCGGTCCTCGCCGCTTGCTTCCGTTGGTCAATCTGGGAGTCCCGTTGGGTCCGCTGTTTGGGGCATTGGCGAAAGCTTTGCACGATTCTGTGCCGACGACGGCGACGCTGCTGGCGCCGTGCCCCTCCCTGGAGGCGTCGTTCGAAGCCCCTCGCAAGCAGTGCAGTTACAACATGTTCTCCGGGAACGTGGATTCAAGTGAGGGTTGTTGGTGCTGCTCAGGTGTGGTGCCTCTGGCGTGCATCGGAAGACAAGAACTTCATCGGGAGCAAGCCATTTTCCCGCATCTTTTGTGGTTTTCTAGATGTACTTTGAGCTTGTATGTTTAGCTGGCAACCCCAGCAGGCTGTTGTAACACTTGTAACTCTTAGCCGGTTGTTGGCTTTGTTAATTCAAAGTTGGGCTCATTTCGAGCCTTCCGTCTAAAAAAAGATTTAGTACAATGAATTCTACCAAGGTATGTTTGAATTCTACTTCCATCTCGTCACCATTGCATGTAAATCATTACGGTTGTGAGCTTGTGAGTGTAGTTCACCTATGGTGCCGATACCAGCCAACGTGATGGCGATCCAATCAAGGCCATTCATGACCTCCTTGAGGTAAAAGTGGGAGAAGACGCAGAGTATGGCGAGGCCGCAGCCAGCAATGGGCTGCACGACAGAGACCTGCGGAGAAACAAAAAATCAACCACCGCCGTCCTAATCCATCCAGTAACTGCGCTGAAAAATTGGGCGAGAAAGGAAACGAAAGGGAGCGGCGAACACACCGGCGCCTGCGAGAGCGCGGTGAGCATGAGGGCGGCGCCGCACATGTCGAGGATGAACCCGCTGATCCAGAGCCTGTTGAGCGCGTAACGCCGTATCACCTGCACGCACGACGCAAACAGTCGATAAACGGCGGCGTAGGACAGAGACCCGGGAGTGATGGAAAAGGGGGAAAGGAAGGAAGGACGGTGGGAGGGAGGGCACCTTGAGCTTGAAGGAGAGGGGAGGGAGGATGTGGGTGCCCTTCTTCTGGAGGACCTTACCGATGCTGTTGCCGGCGGCGCCGGCGAGCGTGAGCGCCACCGACTCCCACATCTCCGATCCGATCCGGCGGCCACCAGGATTTCCCCTGCTCCCGCAGAACTTTTTGGGTGCGGGCGCTCGTCGACTTCGCCGCTAGCCGAAGCGAGGATTCAGGCAGAAGGGAGTTGAGACCTGGACGACGACCTCAACTAATCGCGCGCCGGCGGCGGCCGTCCTCCTCCTTCCCTCGCACCGGCGGCGGCCATCCTCCTCCCATCGCGCCGGGCGAGCACGTCTTCCTCCCCTCGCGGGCCGTGGCGCAAGACAACGAAAAAAAAAAGAAACGTTTTTTTCCACTTACCGGTGGCAGTGGTGGGTAATATCTCCTAACTCACGGGGTAAATTGAGAAACAGAAAAACGTACCAACCATCACCTCTGGCCATATTATATAGTAGAGAAATAGAGGAAAAGAAACTTTTTGTTGAGGATTAGAGGAAAACATACTTGTGCGTTGGTTTGGTGAGCTCTGTGATTTCCAGAGGGTTTCAGTTTACTTCCCGTCTGCTAGTCATAATGACATACAAGCTATAGTTGTTACTGAGTGACAACAGCTTGCTAGTGCAGAGACGAAAGTAGTAATAAGATTGCTTACACTTGAAGCCAACGGGTCGATCACATGCCGCACACACTTCACGCCAACCTGTCGAAGTCGTTCTCACCGCAATGACGAAAGTAGTAACAAGGTTATGAGTGCAGACCTGGTGCATGCAGCCAAGCACCAGTGTGCCCCGGTGGATTTCTTTTTGAAAATTTTGAATTTGCGTTTAAAAAAATCTAAAAACAATTTCTATGTTTTATACGCATGTGTCAATTTTTGGTAAAAAAGTCGGATTCCGAGCTATACAAAAATAACAAAAAAGGGAAAATAGTACATTGAATTTGTCAGAAATTTCTCTTCTTTGTGGAGCCCAAAATATATGGTTTTTTTGGACAAAACCTTTATGTACTCACATAATGTGTATATATGTCTCAGATTTTTTTAAACCTAGAAGTATGTTTTTCAAGTTTAAGAAAAAACGGGCAGAGGAACGGTACTCAACAAGATAAACCTCTTCACGGAGCATAATTATGTTCAAAAAAAAAACTAACGCGGCATACCATTCGATGAAACGTCACTCGCGTTACTCACAGGTTCTGACGCATCGATCGGCACAGTAGCAACATCTCCCACGTCTGGAATGCGTGTTTGCGTGCGATCTGATGGATTTACCTGCCTGTCAGCATGTCTGCATCATCCAACAAAGGAAAGATCGGGGCAACAGAGCGAACCGCGCGATCCTCTCACACTAGGGGACTAAGCGCGGGCTCCGCCGCGCCCGTGGGCTAAAATTTCGAATTGTTCAAACGTACAATTGTTGGAATTCAAATATTGTTTAGGTTGAGAAGTTGTTTAAATTTTTGAAATGGCCAAACTGGGGAGCTGTTCATACTTGAATTGTTTTTACGTTTATGCAAACGATTCAAATTTGGAAAATGTAAATTTTGTTTAGGGATGCGTGTACTGAAATGGGGGGGGGGGGGGGGGAGGGGGGGGGGGGGGGGAGTTTACACTTAAATTATATTCAACTTTTACATTTGCCGTATTTTGATTTTCACATTTTAAGCCTATGTTATAAATGGGTTATTGTGTTTAAATGAATTGCCAAACTTAATGTAAGTAAGTTTTTTTTTACCAAATTATTTTATTAGGTTTATCGTTTTGGATGATATTGTGGATTTTATTTTTCTGGATTTTATTTGAGTTGGGAAAAAATATTTTTCAAATTAGAGTGGTGGAACTTTAAAATTCGGGAGAATGGATTATGTGAGATAATATTTAAGATATATATATTTTAGAGGATTTCATCTTTTTTCCTTTCTTAGCGAATTTAACTTTTCAAATGTGTTGCATGTATTTGTTTGTGAGAATTATGATATATATTTATTATGTAAGAAACAATTTGGCATATCGAGTATTTTTAGACAAACATCTATTCCAAATGTGCTAGTTTTTTTTGTAGGAAAATAATAATTTTATAACAATTTTGAATGCTCAAATGTGTTGCTTTTGTTTTAACTTTATAATTAGGGTGAATGCAATTTGTGAGATATATTTGAGAGTGTTTCTAATTTTGTAAAAAAATTAAATGCTCGAATTTGTTGTTTATTTTAAAATATCTATTCCGAATGTGTTAGTTTTTTTGTAGGGAAATTATAATGTACTAACAATTTTAAATGCTCAAATGTGTTGCTTTTTTTTTTTGAACATTTATTTCAAATGTGTTAGTTTTTTTGTAACGAAATACTGTGAAATTAAATATAGTTAAAATAAATATTATTACAATTGTTTTGCAAATTAAAATGTCTTGCATTTATTTTTCTTTTTGGTGATCATCAATTCAATTTTGTTTTATTGCATAACAAAAGAGAAGCTAAAAACAAAAGAAAATAAATACAAAGATGGGGTTAAATGTAGGTGAGGTGTTATTTTTTTATAATTTTTATGTTTGGTACAATTAAGTAGAATTTATAGTTGGGCAAGTCTGTATTAAAATGCGTTAGTTGTAAAGATTTTAATTAGTTGGAAATGTCGGTATGTTATTTTTTTTAAAAAAATTATGGTTTTAAAGATAATAATTTTACAATTTGCGTGAAATTTGAATTTCGGGTTAGAAGGTATAAATTTTACAATTTATATTTAAGAAAATGTGTTAGCTAATTTTTTATTTGATTAAATTGTTGTTAGGGAAAAAATACCGTTGAATCCTTCGGAGAAATCGTTGCTTCAGTTAAGTTTTAAATCGAAATAATATTTTGCAGGTTTAATTTTAATTGAAAAAATACCGTTGTATCCTTCGGAGAAATTCTTGATTAAATTGTTGTTAGGGAAAAAATACCGTTGTATCCTTCGGAGAAATCGTTGCTTCAGTTAAGTTTTAAATCGAAATAATATTTTGCACGTTTAATTTTAATTGAAAAAATACCGTTGTATCCTTCGGAGAAATCGTTGATTAAATTGTTGTTAGGGAAGAAATACCGTTGTATTACATTCTGAAAAGATTGCAGGAATATATATGTACTAAATTACTATTCATTGTTTGGAATGTGCCTGAATATTCAGCAATTTTAATTTTTTTTCTTATAGGATGCACAATTAGTGTTTGGAAGTGTATTAGTTCTTGTAATTTTTTTTTAAGTTGTGTAATCATGTAAGGAGATGTGTTAGGTGTAAAGATCCTATTTTTTTACAAATTTTGGTATTTTTTTTGAATTTTTTTGAATCACGGTTTGGAAGCAACGAATTGACCATTTTTTGTTAAGTGTATTAGTTCTTGTAATTATTTTTTGTTAAAGTTGTGTAAGCATGTAAGAAGATGTGTTCAGTGTGAAGATCCTATTTTTTTACAAATTTTGGTTTTTTTTTGAACTTTTTTGAATTACGGTTTGAAAGTAATGAATTTTTCTTTTATTTTTTATTTTTTCTGTGTTAAAAATGTGTCCAGTGGCTGACAGGTGGGCCGGGCTGACGTCGGAAGCTGACGTCAGCCGGTGGTGGAGACGGAGGCGACGCGGTGCTCCGCCGCGCACGGGCGCGACGCTCCGGCGAGCGCGCGCAAGCGCCGATGGGCGCGCGAGGTGCGGCTGGGCGCGGGCGACCTGGATCTGGCGGCGCCGCCCCAGTTTGGTCGCTGGAGCGGCCGCGCCGTCGCGGGGACACGGCGGAGGACGACCGTCGCGGCGGCGGCGTTTCCCGCGCGGGCGGGGCGCTCCGGGATGCGATCCTCGGCGAGGTGGTAGAGGGTGCGCCGGCGGACCCCTCCGTGGCATCCGATTCGTCCGGGGAGCGGCGGGACGGCGGCGATGCGCGCCGCCGGCGGCGGCGGCGACCCGCGGTGTCGCGGGAGAGAGAGGAAAGGGAGGGGTCCGTGGCAATTTTACGTGAACGTCCCTGGGATTTGCTCTATTTGCGTTTAGGTCCCTGGCGGGGGGGGGTTACTGCAAATTATCCTCGCCAAAATTCGTGCGCGCGGGATACCGGCTGGCACCGGGGCGACCGGCCGGTGACCGGGTGCACGTGGCAAGCGCCCATTGGTAGAAAATCGCCGGTACTGTAGATAGCTATAGTACGCGCGATGGGGCGACGTGGGTGAATCCTGGCCGTCCGTCACGCGGATCGGACGGTCGTGGATTGCGGGCGACGTGGACGAATGACAGGGCTGCGATTCTTCGGTCCTTTATATATAGTAGAATGCTACTCAAACGGCATACCATTGAAGGCCGTAAGAACCGAGGCACGCTGAATAATCATCGCATAGCTTCTATTACGATTATTAAAGCTAAGTTGTACTCCCTTCGTTTTTAATATAAAACTAGCACAGTGGCCCTCGCAAATGCGAGGGCATCATCTGTAGTTGGTTGAAAGTGTTCAACAAATAAATCTTGGTTTCATTGATATCATATTATTTCCCATTATGGGACAACAAATAATATTTTCCTACAACTATCACAAATGTCTAGGTAAGAAAAATATCACGTATGCGAGTAACATCTTCGACAATATGAAATTTTTGGGGAAATGATTATCATGCCATGCATATGTTGAAACACACCCATGTTAGTGATATGGAATCTATAAATTGAGCTATAGTTTTACATGATGTTAGATCGGTATGCAAGGTTAGTTATCTTTGATAAAAATTGTTGAATTCAGTGGTTCTACACACTCATTCACATGTATTTTCCGTGTTATGCAAAATGACTACTCAGCTTGGATATCATAGTTCAAGACTCTTAATTAGTCGAGTCAATTTTGTTGTGCAACTGGAATAACGTGCGCTCTTATGTTGATTTGTTACATGAAAGATGCACAATAGTACAAATATGCCTACTATACGAACCACGCAATATCCGCCAAACTCTCATAATAATTAAGTGTACACTTTTCAGATCCTCGAATTTAAAATTGTATTGACACACCCTGTGGATATTAAATGAAACATATCAAGCGGGAATTGGTGGAGAACCAGACCTGTGCCAATATATTTTATTGTGTAAGGGATGTTCCCGTCGAAGTGTGTCGATTAATGTTGTATCTTCATCAAGTTTGAAAGTTTGACGCTTTATGTCTCATTATATCAAAATATTCCTCCAATGGAAAGACCCTCATCTTTGCGAGAATATGTGTTTGACTCATCCACGTGTGTATCATTAAGACGGCAAGTTTCTTAGTGTGAGGGACGTCCATTCATATTACAACTAATGTTGCGACTTCATTAATATTAAATTTCACGACTATGAACTTTGGGAGGCCTTTTGTGGGAGTGTTGGTTTGATGCTAGTAGAATAAAATTTTCATTTATGTGTATTCAATCATACAAATAATGTACATAGACTAATGTCGCGACTCCGAACTATGCAGGTGTTTTGTGAGCGTGTTGGTATGATGGCAATCGAATAAATTTATAATTTATATGTGTACTCAATCATAGAAACAACGTAATCTCTCTGTTCACAATTAACCTGCGTTCGGGTTTTAGCCAAAATAAACTTTGTAAAGTTTGACCTAATATATATAAAAAACATCTAAAATATTAACTTTTTACATTCGTCATAAAATATATTTCCATATTATACAGATTTAGTATTATAAATATTGATATTTATTGCTACATCTTTGATCAAAATTTACAAAATTTAATTTTGATTAAATTCATAATGAAGGCTAAATAAAACAGAGAGGAAGTACGTACTAATTAGTTTAGTTTTTCTAAATTCACCATATCCTAGCAGATCCCATCCTTTTTTGTTATATCTTTGATAAAAAAATGCAAATTTTAATTTTAACTAAATTAACGCTGCCTAAATAAAAGAGAGAAAATGAAGTGTGTGTGCATATCCTAACAACTACCATCCTTGACCGCTACTCCCTCCGTTTTTTAATATAAGATGTTTTAGCTATCTCACATGTTAGTTAGGTGCACACCTAAATAAGTGTACATACACATTAAAACATGTCTAGATACATGTTGACACATGTGAATGTGAACAAAAGCTAAAACATCTTATATTTATAGACGGAGGGAGTACGTTCCAGTTTTTTTTTTTTTTTTTTGCTTCCACCGGTCACCTAGTACGTAGCTAGCTAGTCTTGTACACCTTTGTCATCACGTTCCCGCAAGGTTGTTTTTTCTCTTTTTGCTTTCATCCATCGCGTATTTACGTTCCAGCCAAGGAGGTAGTATCGTACACGGTTGGTTTTTTAAATAGACACAGCTCTTTTTTTTCTTCTGCGCATACGTGTTAAACGCAACATAAAATGTGTCAAACTATTTACGTAACTACTAACTTTTCATAAAATCCCAGTCATATATTTTAGATCTAACTGTTAAAATTAATTTAGATGATGTGGACTAACGTGGTTTCTCGAAAAACTCCCTCATTTTGCTTTTAGTATATAATAGATGTTTTAGTTTTTATCCTCATTCAAATGTGTCTACATGTATTTAGACATGTTTTAGTGTGCATGTTCACTCATTTGACTCCGCACCTAGTAAACATGTGAGGGATCTAAAACATCTTATATTTAAAAACGGAGGGTGTAGCACTTTTTACGTATATATGTTACTTTCTTTTAACACGGGAAGGGTTCTGAAGGACCCCGAGTCTTTAATATTATAAATCGGTGGCATACATTCTAAATCAAAGACATCAAAATAAACAAAAAGACCCAACACAGTGCTCGCTTTTAACGAAAAGTACCTTACAAACAAATATGAAAAAACAATCAACTCCTTCTCCACCAATCTTGCGTTGAGACTTCTGAACTCGACCTCCCATCTCGACGTCGAGGACATGACCACTTAGGATGATGTAGGCGAATACTGTCGGATATGAGTCAGAGATGTTCCCATGAAGCACGCCGGCTAGGAGGAAGAAGATGCCTAGGTGCACGATCTGCACCTGAGCGCGGAGTGGCCGCCCCATCGGCCCGTGGTAACCGCGGCTAGACATGGCCGCAGTTGATGAACTCTGAAGCAATGCATGTGCAAGTTCATAAACTTCCCTTTGAGTTCCAGATCCCTGTCCCCCAACCCTCTTTCCGCCACCAAAACGGCCAGATAAGGATGGAGCACCACCACCTAGAGTTCCTCCGAGCTTATAAGAGAAGCTCTTACCAGATCCGCACATCTCTTACCATCTCCACCGTGAAGGGCATCAAAGGAAGCACGCCGGCGACTAACGATCGCAGCCACCCTGATCGCAGCTCGTGAGCAGCGATCGCAGGTTAGAGGAAGCGGCATACAGCCAGACGCCATCGAGGCAACATGCGTAAACCTAGATCCACACCTACTATATAACAAGCCTAGCCTGGGCCCCTCTCATCCCCATCCCGCATAGTAGCACCGTCGTAACGGGGAGAGAGAGTGAGAAAGGCGACTCCCAATGGGGTTGTAAACTTTGCAGTGGCATGTCCAAAAAAAAGTCCGTATATGTTTTTATGGAAACGATATACTTCTCCGTTCCACAAAATAAGATGTTTTAGTCTTTTTCCCCATGCACATGCACACACATGTATCTAGACATGTATAAGTGCATGTGTATATTCTTTTTAGTATGAATCTATACATGCATGTGTAACACCTAAAACATCTTACATTGTGGAACGGAGGGAGTATATTTCAGAGTGCCATGGCCCTTTTTTGCGCCTCTATTATTTTTTAGGCCGTTTGCGTGACACTACGTAGATCTCCTAGTACACCTTTTAAGCGTCGCTATCCACCCATTTCCAACGCTTCGAAGGCAGGCGGTCCTAGTAGCAGCACGTCGACTGAGAACCATTTTCAGTTCACCGTCTATAAATAAAGAAACTAAAAGGGGGGAAGTTCACCTAAGTCCGCGCGTTACATCACTGTCGGGGATGTAACCCCGGGTACCCCAAAGTTGGTGACTTCACGGACGAATGGAAGACACAAGTCAATTAGTATAGAGAAGAAATTCAAACAAATATAGAAGAAACAGGAAAGAAGCAAGCGACGGCCAGCCTGGGCCAACACAGGCGCAGACTAGGCCGGCATACAGCTATACTGCCGACAGGCATGTCCCGGGGGTCGTCACTGTTCATCTTGGGGACACCGTTTCATCCCCGACACTGTTCATCCGACCTGCCCCCCCCGACATTGTTCATCTGACACACCCCCCGACACTGTTCATCCGGCATACCCCCGACACTGTTCATCCGACATACCCCCGGCACTGTTCATCCGACATACCCCCGACACTGGTCATCCGACATACCCCCGACACTGTTCATCCGACATACCCCCGACACTGGTAATCCGACATATTCCGACACTGTTCATCCGACATACCTCCGGACGGCATATTGTCCCGGCCGACATACACGTCTTGGGCCGACACTATTCATCCCGGTGACACTGTTCATCCCCGACACTATTCATCCGACCTGCCCCGGCTGCTACCGCTACTTCGACCAGACCATCTACCCGGCGCCCAGGTCTCCATGTCCCTCGCTGCCAGGTCCTGGGACGCCTACTGCTCGGTCCTGGCATCGTTGACAAGCCAGTACGTGAAGACCAAGACCTAGAAGACGAGAAGATAAGAGCGATGATGAAGACCAGGACACAGGCAGCGTGGCTACAGCGCCATGGAGGTGACTAGAGTACAAGCACTGTAGCCATACCTGGTCATGTCCAACAGGAATGACAAGACCCCATCAGTCAACTCAGCTACAGTGCGTGTACAGTGTTTTGTGGGCCACCCTTTGTCCCCTGGGCTCCCAATATAAGGAGCACCAGGGGGAACGTTCTAGTCAGCCCCACGCGGGCTCATTTCCCCCGTAGCTTCCTTCTTCTTCCTTAATGCATCGCCATAGCAGAGAGCTTACAGCTCGAGGAGCACCTTTGTATTCTCGATACCTCGATATACTGAGACAGACAGGCAGGAGTAGGGGTCTTACCTCCTCACGAGGGCCCTGAACCTGGGTAGATCGTGTGTGTGCTTTTGTCTTCCGTGTGTGCATTTCTGCGCGCTATCCCTCCCCGAATCCACCAGCGTCCATCGGCCCCAAACTTAAGCCTACCCCCAGGCATATGTTGTTCCACACGACGACAGTTGGCGCCCACCGTGGGGCTGGTAGTGGCGCTTGCTGGATAAAATTCGGACGGGACTTTTTGTTTCGCCCGGGGACTAGAAATAGAGAGAAAAGTATCAGCGGCTCGGGCAGGCCGGCGTTGTGCCGCCAGGTGGGCCTGCATCAGTGTCCCGGGCGAGCCGGCTTCTGGGCAAGTCGGCGTACCCGGCCAGGTGGGCCGGGATCTCCGCGGCAGGCGAGCCGACATACCCGGCCAGGCGGGCCGGGATCTGCACAGCGGGCGAGCCAAGTTCGAGCGGCCGGGCGGGCCGGCATTGGTCGGGCCGGCATCTGTGGCTGGGTCACCGAGATCGCGCGGCCGGGCGGGCCGATGTCGGGCGTGCCGACATTTGTTGTTGGGCTGACCGAGATCGCGGTGGTCGCGCGAGCTGGTATCCGTCTATGTCGGCCGACGTCGCTCGGTCAGATGATTTGCTATCGAGCACAGTCAGCAGGCGGGGCGCGGGAAGATCCAGGTGGGATCAAGTCAGGGATGCTCCCAGACCGGCATCTGCTGCAACAATCAAGCGCGTTATCCATCCAAACAATAATATCTACCCCGCATCGAGACAGCTACGTAGGTATTTTCGGTATATTTGAGTTGCGCGCTAAATGGTTAATCTCAAAAATAGCTCGGGGACGGCCCCTTCCTATCCTGCTTAGTTGTTTTCCCCAGGAGCAAGATGTCTTGACCCGGGGACTGGACAGCCAGTCAAGTTTAGCTTTTTCTCCTAAAAATAAGAAAAGTGACTCGGGGACTCGGTTGAGTTCGAGTCTGCTTCCTCGTGCATAGACTTGGTGCTAGATTTAATTTACCGACATATGCTAAAAGTAGTTTCGTATGTTAGTAGAATTGCTGTTAAGGTTAAATATTCATTATGTCTATGCTTTGACTAACCATGTCATTTGATATGGGCATCATTGAGGAAAAATTGATACCAAGTTATCATTGTATTGGGAAGTATTTTGTATCAACAGGGCATCACCCCAAATCTCTATCACCGTTTATTTCGGTTCAGCATATCAAAAGAGTATCATCCCAAATCTTTATCACCAATTATTCTTGGTTCGAAAATATCAACAGGGTCTCACCCCATATCTCTATTGCTGTGTATCTCAGTTCCGCATATCAGAAACGGATTATCCATTATTTCATATCATCAACCATGCAGTGACATCAGATATCAAGATATCATGGTGTCCCATCTCGCTGAGTATCATGTGTTGAGAAATATCTCAGCTCATCATTTGACAAATGCCCACGAAGGCAAAGTGTCATTTTAGCCCATGCAGGCAATTTGTTGGTTCAGCTAAGGCTGCCAATATAGCTTTGCGGTAAAAGCCTAGAGAAGGCTAAAAACCGACATATGACAGTGCCCAAGCAGGCATTATGTCAATCCAGCTCGTGCTGTTGACATGTGACTTCGGTAAACGCCCAAAGAGGCTAAAAACCGACATATGACAGTGCCCAAGCAGGCATTATGTCAATCCCGCTCGTGCTGTTGACATACGACTTCGGTAAACGCCCAAAGTGGCTAAAAACCGACATATGACAGTGCCCATGCAGGCCATATGTCAAACTTGCCAATGTCGGCAAGGACATCAATATATGACAGCGCCTAAGCAGGCCATATGTCAAACTTGCCAATGTCGGCAAGGACATCAATATGACAGCGCCTAAGCAGGCAATATGTCAAACTTGCCTATGTTGGCAAAGACATCAGTATATGACAATGCCCATGCAGGCAATATGTCAAACTTGCCAATGTCGGCAAGGACATCAATATATGCCAATGCCCATGCAGGCAATATGTCAAACTTGCCAATGTCGGCAAGGACATCAGTATATGACAGTGCCCATGCAGGCAATATGTCGAACATGCACGTGTTGGCAATTTAAAAAATGATGGTGCCCATGCAGGCAGGATATTGTTTACATGGAGATTTTAATATTGCTATTTGATTTTGAAAGTCTGTGCGCGACTCTGCGAGTCCCCCACAGCCTCGGGGACTAGTGTCGGGGATGTAACCCCGGGTACCCCAAAGTTGGTGACTTCACGGACGAATAGAAGACACAAGTCAATTAGTATAGAGAAGAAATTCAAACAAATATAGAAGAAACAGGAAAGAAGCAAGCGACGGCCAGCCTGGGCCAACACAGGCGCAGACTAGGCCGGCATACAGCTATACTGCCGACAGGCATGTCCCGGGGGGTCGTCACTGTTCATCTTGGGGACACCGTTTTACCCCCACGACACTGTTCACCCGACACACCCCCGACACTGTTCACCCGACACACCCCCGACACTGTTCATCCGACATACCTCCGACACTGTTCATCCGACATACCCCCGACACTGGTCATCCGACATACCCCGACACTGTTCATCCGACATACCCCCGACACTGGTCATCCGACATATTCCGACACTGTTCATCCGACATACCTCCGGACGGCATATTGTCCCGGCCGACATACACGTCTTGGGCCGACACTATTCATCCCGGTGACACTGTTCATCCCCGACACTATTCATCCGACCTGCCCCGGCTGCTACCGCTACTTCGACCAGACCATCTACCCGGCGCCCAGGTCTCCATGTCCCTCGCTGCCAGGTCCTGGGACGCCTACTGCTCGGTCCTGGCATCGTTGACAAGCCAGTACGTGAAGACCAAGACCTAGAAGACGAGAAGATAAGAGCGATGATGAAGACCAGGACACAGGCAGCGTGGCTACAGCGCCATGGAGGTGACTAGAGTACAAGCACTGTAGCCATACCTGGTCATGTCCAACAGGAATGACAAGACCCCATCAGTCAACTCAGCTACAGTGCGTGTACAGTGTTTTGTGGGCCACCCTTTGTCCCCTGGGCTCCCAATATAAGGAGCACCAGGGGGAACGTTCTAGTCAGCCCCACGCGGGCTCATTTCCCCCGTAGCTTCCTTCTTCTTCCTTAATGCATCGCCATAGCAGAGAGCTTACAGCTCGAGGAGCACCTTTGTATTCTCGATACCTCGATATACTGAGACAGACAGGCAGGAGTAGGGGTCTTACCTCCTCACGAGGGCCCTGAACCTGGGTAGATCGTGTGTGTGCTTTTGTCTTCCGTGTGTGCATTTCTGCGCGCTATCCCTCCCCGAATCCACCAGCGTCCATCGGCCCCAAACTTAAGCCTACCCCCAGGCATATGTTGTTCCACACGACGACAGTTGGCGCCCACCGTGGGGCTGGTAGTGGCGCTTGCTGGATAAAATTCGGACGGGACTTTTTGTTTCGCCCGGGGACTAGAAATAGAGAGAAAAGTATCAGCGGCTCGGGCAGGCCGGCGTTGTGCCGCCAGGTGGGCCTGCATCAGTGTCCCGGGCGAGCCGGCTTCTGGGCAAGTCGGCGTACCCGGCCAGGTGGGCCGGGATCTCCGCGGCAGGCGAGCCGACATACCCGGCCAGGCGGGCCGGGATCTGCACAGCGGGCGAGCCAAGTTCGAGCGGCCGGGCGGGCCGGCATTGGTCGGGCCGGCATCTGTGGCTGGGTCACCGAGATCGCGCGGCCGGGCGGGCCGATGTCGGGCGTGCCGACATTTGTTGTTGGGCTGACCGAGATCGCGGTGGTCGCGCGAGCTGGTATCCGTCTATGTCGGCCGACGTCGCTCGGTCAGATGATTTGCTATCGAGCACAGTCAGCAGGCGGGGCGCGGGAAGATCCAGGTGGGATCAAGTCAGGGATGCTCCCAGACCGGCATCTGCTGCAACAATCAAGCGCGTTATCCATCCAAACAATAATATCTACCCCGCATCGAGACAGCTACGTAGGTATTTTCGGTATATTTGAGTTGCGCGCTAAATGGTTAATCTCAAAAATAGCTCGGGGACGGCCCCTTCCTATCCTGCTTAGTTGTTTTCCCCAGGAGCAAGATGTCTTGACCCGGGGACTGGACAGCCAGTCAAGTTTAGCTTTTTCTCCTAAAAATAAGAAAAGTGACTCGGGGACTCGGTTGAGTTCGAGTCTGCTTCCTCGTGCATAGACTTGGTGCTAGATTTAATTTACCGACATATGCTAAAAGTAGTTTCGTATGTTAGTAGAATTGCTGTTAAGGTTAAATATTCATTATGTCTATGCTTTGACTAACCATGTCATTTGATATGGGCATCATTGAGGAAAAATTGATACCAAGTTATCATTGTATTGGGAAGTATTTTGTATCAACAGGGCATCACCCCAAATCTCTATCACCGTTTATTTCGGTTCAGCATATCAAAAGAGTATCATCCCAAATCTTTATCACCAATTATTCTTGGTTCGAA
Organism: Poa pratensis; assembly: GCA_947311845.1. NCBI lineage: Eukaryota > Viridiplantae > Streptophyta > Magnoliopsida > Poales > Poaceae > Poa > Poa pratensis. The sequence goes on along the minus strand of CAMZMU010000076.1, from coordinate 20,602,056 downwards.
AATATCAACAGGGTCTCACCCCATATCTCTATTGCTGTGTATCTCAGTTCCGCATATCAGAAACGGATTATCCATTATTTCATATCATCAACCATGCAGTGACATCAGATATCAAGATATCATGGTGTCCCATCTCGCTGAGTATCATGTGTTGAGAAATATCTCAGCTCATCATTTGACAAATGCCCACGAAGGCAAAGTGTCATTTTAGCCCATGCAGGCAATTTGTTGGTTCAGCTAAGGCTGCCAATATAGCTTTGCGGTAAAAGCCTAGAGAAGGCTAAAAACCGACATATGACAGTGCCCAAGCAGGCATTATGTCAATCCAGCTCGTGCTGTTGACATGTGACTTCGGTAAACGCCCAAAGAGGCTAAAAACCGACATATGACAGTGCCCAAGCAGGCATTATGTCAATCCCGCTCGTGCTGTTGACATACGACTTCGGTAAACGCCCAAAGTGGCTAAAAACCGACATATGACAGTGCCCATGCAGGCCATATGTCAAACTTGCCAATGTCGGCAAGGACATCAATATATGACAGCGCCTAAGCAGGCCATATGTCAAACTTGCCAATGTCGGCAAGGACATCAATATATGACAGCGCCTAAGCAGGCAATATGTCAAACTTGCCTATGTTGGCAAAGACATCAGTATATGACAATGCCCATGCAGGCAATATGTCAAACTTGCCAATGTCGGCAAGGACATCAATATATGCCAATGCCCATGCAGGCAATATGTCAAACTTGCCAATGTCGGCAAGGACATCAGTATATGACAGTGCCCATGCAGGCAATATGTCGAACATGCACGTGTTGGCAATTTAAAAAATGATGGTGCCCATGCAGGCAGGATATTGTTTACATGGAGATTTTAATATTGCTATTTGATTTTGAAAGTCTGTGCGTGACTCTGCGAGTCCCCCACAGCCTCGGGGACTAGTGTCGGGGATGTAACCCCGGGTACCCCAAAGTTGGTGACTTCACGGACGAATAGAAGACACAAGTCAATTAGTATAGAGAAGAAATTCAAACAAATATAGAAGAAACAGGAAAGAAGCAAGCGACGGCCAGCCTGGGCCAACACAGGCGCAGACTAGGCCGGCATACAGCTATACTGCCGACAGGCATGTCCCGGGGGGTCGTCACTGTTCATCTTGGGGACACCGTTTTACCCCCACGACACTGTTCACCCGACACACCCCCGACACTGTTCACCCGACACACCCCCGACACTGTTCATCCGACATACCTCCGACACTGTTCATCCGACATACCCCCGACACTGGTCATCCGACATACCCCGACACTGTTCATCCGACATACCCCCGACACTGGTCATCCGACATATTCCGACACTGTTCATCCGACATACCTCCGGACGGCATATTGTCCCGGCCGACATACACGTCTTGGGCCGACACTATTCATCCCGGTGACACTGTTCATCCCCCGACACTATTCATCCGACCTGCCCCGGCTGCTACCGCTACTTCGACCAGACCATCTACCCGACGCCCAGGTCTCCATGTCCCTCGCTGCCAGGTCCTGGGACGCCTACTGCTCGGTCCTGGCATCGTTGACAAGCCAGCACGTGAAGACCAAGACCTAGAAGACGAGAAGATAAGAGCGATGATGAAGACCAGGACACAGGCAGCGTGGCTACAGCGCCATGGAGGTGACTAGAGTACAAGCACTGTAGCCATACCTGGTCATGTCCAACAGGGATGACAAGACCCCATCAGTCAACTCAGCTACAGTGCGTGTACAGTGTTTTGTGGGCCACCCTTTGTCCCCTGGGCTCCCAATATAAGGAGCACCAGGGGGAACGTTCTAGTCAGCCCCACGCGGGCTCATTTCCCCGTAGCTTCCTTCTTCTTCCTTAATGCATCGCCATAGCAGAGAGCATACAGCTCGAGGAGCACCTTTGTATTCTCGATACCCCGATATACTGAGACAGACAGGCAGGAGTAGGGGTCTTACCTCCTCACGAGGGCCCTGAACCTGGGTAGATCGTGTGTGTGCTTTTGTCTTCCGTGTGTGCATTTCTGCACGCTATCCCTCCCCGAATCCACCAGCGTCCATCGGCCCCAAACTTAAGCCTACCCCTAGGCATCTGTTGTTCCACACGACGACAATCACCCGATCGGTGCTAAACGGCACTTATTCACGGTGACTTTTGTCGTCCAATCTGGCCTTCGCATACAAAGAGGTACATTTCGTCTGGGTTGTGGGCCAAGAACAATGAGTATTTTCTTTAGGGGAGCAAATTTCATAAAAAAATCGAAAAGGATGACCAGTGTGATCCTTATTAGCTTAATAGTTGGAGTAGTTATACACACTGAATGGACAAGAAATTTGTTGCACCCCCATCCGAGCCACCTAAGATCGATCATTTTATGGCGCCTCTGCTGCCCTCGAGTAAGAATCAAATGCATGACTTAAGGGCAACTAAAATGTGCAATAAACTTGCCATAGATGATCATAAGTTCGTTGTGTCCCATAATAACATTCGTCCGTTTGCACATGATGTCTACATCAATTATACATTTTAATCCGCGTAACGCCCCTCATGGCTTCAATTTCGCTAGCCTTGTGGATACGATGGTCATGGCTGCAATGGAAATATCCCACAAAAGCGTGGGTTGGAATAAGGAGCCCCTACAATGAGATGGAGATGGGCCTCTTCTTTTCGATACCGGCCATCGATAATGGAGATGAAAAAATAACAAAGTCCACGCATCCAACGTCCTCCAAGGCTAAGTGGCAAAAAACCTAAATAGGTGGCCCCTCAATATTTGAAACATCGTACACAAGCCGTATAGAAGTCCTTCACATACAATGGTTGGATCCAAAAAAAAGGAAACTTTGGATAGCACCAATATGCAACAACTTCAAGCATTTTTTTTTCATTTAGATGATGTTTCAAGAGTTCAAAATAAATGTTGGGCTTGATGACTCAATTTTTTGGAACCTGACCGTTTCTGGTTCCTACTCCGTGACATCGACCTATCATGCGAAATTCGAGGGCACGTATTACTACTACGATTATGAGGGAAAATGGTTGGAATTAACAATTGGGCGCTACCAAATTGTATATTTGTTTGGTTAATCTTTCTGAATAGAGTTTGCACCGCGGATCATCTTCATCGTAGGCAGTGTCCAGATTGTGCTTTTGTTCAGATGTGCGATAGAGTGGTGGAGACGACAAACCATCTCCTCTCCAGATGCTACTTCGTTATTCGTATTTGGGGCATGGTGCAAGACCGGCTGGGGATTAGTGATTGATAAATTGAAGCATGGATAAATCTTAGCTGTGTCACAGAATGGTGTTCCGACGTCATTCACTTGACTGGCGCATTGACCCATGAATAAATCTTAGGTGGGTTAGTGAATGGTGGTTCAGTGTATTCCGGTTGTTAGGAGTTCATACATAGTTTCTATTTTTGTTAACCATGTTAATCTCTTGGGATTTTTGGTACGAAAGAAATACGGGAGTTTTCTGAAACACTTGATAATTCCCGCAATAATCTTCACGAAAATAAAGAAAGGGGCTATCAGTTGGAGCTTTAGTCATTTGAGTTCTATAATAGCGCGACGATAACAGATTTTTTATTCCTTTTTCAGCTTTCACGCTTCTATTGTTATTAGCTAAAACTCTTTTTTAATGTCTCATATGGTCATTTCCATCCATGCCAGACGATTTCGCTTGTAAACTTTTACTTCCGTTCAGTCAGCAGCGAAAGCACTGTTGAGCCACGGACTATAGCCTTCTTTCTATGGACGTGTTGTCATCTTTCTCACCGGACATACAAGACTGTCACCAAATAACTTATGTAAAGCAACTTATGTAAAGCAACTTGATCCAGCGCTGCCGACATCTTGCGCTTGCAATTTACCCTTGAGCAAGTGCATGCTCTTTTCTAAGCGAAAATGTTAACCAAGGATGGCAATAAACATTTTCTACACACGCAGACACTAATAAATATGCACATAACTCACCCCTATGAACGTACACACTAACACCTTACGCCATCTGAGCACCTTCGAAAGACTGAGCAGGCGGATCGGTTCTTCATATTGACGAAGTCACCACAACTGACTCGCTAACAATGGGAACGTCGCCTCCTACTAAATACTATTTTGGCTTAATGACAAACACAAGTGTCAAGTCTGGGGTTTATATTCTGGTGTGCTCGGGATACAACCACATCCTAACCATCCAACCACGTGTTGATTCTCAATTATTATCAGTTTGAGAAGCAAAACCATTAGCATTGATCGACAACAGATAAACTAGGGTTAGGGCCCGCTTAGAGCGCATGTGATTGCTTTTCTAGTCTTTAATGAAAAATATAAATAAAAGTCTTAAAACCACATATTCACGAAGAGAAAAAAAATATGAATGCATAAGAATTAAAATTCCAAAAAGTTTTTTTTCGAACCATGCGGGAGAGCTGCATGTATTATATTAAGAAGAGGGAAAGGCCAACAAAGGCCAAACGTTTACAAACCAAGACAAGACAAACAATTAGGAAAAGGAGGTGCAAGTGCAAACTTAAAAGAAGGTAAAAACAATAGGAGAAGAACAAGAACAGTAAGGAAAACCTACTCCGGTGGTAGTGCACAATGCAACAAACTATAGGTTGTTGAATTCAGCCCAAACATTGCACTGTTCTTTTGCACTTACAAAGATTTCGAGTTCGTGGTTATAGGTTCTCTATCTTCCCTTTCCCTTTATTATTGCCGGTAACCTGGTGTAGCATCAACGTCTCTTGCGATTTTCCCAAAAACACAGCATGCACAATTCTCTGCCTAATGAGAAGGCTAAAATCTTCATACTAACTTGACAGTATAACCTGCAGAAATCTCCATGTAGATCGGACCCCTAAAAAAATCGACCATATTTGCGACTACGGTTTAGCAAAATCCATGAACTAGTGTAGTTGTGTTTAAAATGTTGTCCATACGTGGTTTTTTCCGAAATGGAGGTTGAACCCCGACCTCTGCACTAAAATAATGCACACAATTCTTTCTTTTATTATAATAAAAACCACAAAACTTTACAAAAAATAAACCGATCGACCGGAAGCCACCTTCATCTAAATTCAGTGGCCTCACCAAGCCGCCCAACGGCGAGCAGGGAGCACAAACCGGTTCAGTAGACACTTAGCGCTCACCACACGCGCACACTCATAAGTCGCCGCCGTCATCTCCTGTGAACTCATCTTCAGAAGTAATCGGCGCAATTACCTTGTCAGGCCTACCGCCGAACAGCCACGACGCCAAACAATACAACCGTCATGCGCGCGTCCATCGCCGAGACCCACCGCGCCACGCCGACTTGTCGTCGATGATGCGGTAGATGACGCTGCCACGCCGCACCACCTCAAGATCCCTCTAGCCACCACAGCTCTTAAAACGACCCCCCCAAGAGGGAGAACGACGTTGAACATCGACATCGTCCGATCTAGCAGACCCAGATCTAGGGTTTCCCCCATGAGCGTATTGAGCGATTAGACGAGGACTGCACCGGCAGCAACAAAAGCAAGAGCTCTCGGAACTCCATGGAGGGATGTGATACTCAGATCACCACCATCGACTGATCCGGGGATCTAGAGTTTCATCGGTAGACCCTATTTTGAAAACAGACTGCGGCCAACATCAGCGTCGTCGGAAGCCTCCGCCACCACGCAGCAAGGGTGCCGACGGCGAGGCCGAGGGAGACGGCACGCACACCGTGAAGGAGTCGCGCCGCCACCCCAGGATCCAATCTCCGTCCGCCACGTAGCCGCTGCACCGCGCGTGAGGCAGAGCCGACACGCCATGGCGCCCATCAGCGGCACCATGCCGCGAGGGGGCGAGGAAGACCCCGCCGCCGCCAGTGCCGACCAGGCTTTACTGGCCACGCCCTTTGACGGCGACGAGGGAGGAGAAGCATCAGAGAAGGGAAGGCTCGGCGGCGCTACATTAGGGTTCCTCCCGCCGACACGCGGGGGCAGACGAGACGACATGAGGATCCATACGTGCATACTAGCGGTAGCACGAATACCAGGCTGCTAGCATGTTAATCACAACTGGCACATAAGTAGAAATTAAGTGTGTGTTATGTCGTCATGACAAAACGATCAAACATTTATTCTTCGACTGCAAGTATAACCATTCTATTTGGACAGTCATCCAAGTAGCTTTGAATTTGTATCCTCCACGATCAGTTGCGAATATTTTCGGCAGTTAGTTACATGGTGCTGAGCACAAGTTTAGAACGCTAATTAGGATGTGAGCGATAGCGGTTATATGGTCGCTTTGCCTGAGTAGAAATGAAAATGATTTTTCTGATAAAAGTTCTTCTCTCATGCAGGTATGTACTGATGCCCTAATTTGCTCCGTTCGTGGTTTACCTTACATTGCGTGGAAAATCAAGATCATAATTTTGTTATGGATGTGTTTGCATGATAGGAAAAAAAAGCAAGTGATATTTTCATCCGATATGGGTGGCAGCGTGATCTTTGGATTGGCCCCCAGCGACATAGGCGATACGAAGCTAATAGCTTGTTACGTACCTTTGTACTTTTATTTTATTTTCAGTCTATTATAAGTGCAGTTGTTTGCATCTTAATTATGCAGGTGTAATGGTTTGCCCATTATCAAAATAGAAAAGCACGACTGCACGAGCTTAATTGGGTGCTTTCATGTTGGAAGGAGACGCTTGCCTGGATTTTTTTTTTTCCTTTGGCAAAACACGCTTGGACTTGTCGTGACGACAAACGATCGAGGAACACGGCTTCATGGATATTGGAGAGACAAAGTTGTACTGCTAGTCAGACCACGACCTGGGAAGCAAGATCCGATAGAGGAGCCAGGAAGAAACGTTTTTCCACCCTATCAGGTAACTAGTGTTTTTCCACCAAGTTCCTGACACACTCGATATTATCCAAACCCATACTTTAAGCCAAATCGGTGATTAATTTGCCTAATTAATGACGAAGTAACAAGCCCTTTTAATTTGTCGTTTGCTCGGTCAAACCTGGAGTACGCTTTAACCAATTAATCTCCACATCGCTATGTCGGAGTACGTGTTTGTACAGTGTTTGCAGAAGTAACTTGTGGGCGTCGACGAGCTCCGGCGGCTCCCAGCGATGTGTCTCCACGGAGCGCCCCATGATTCCTGGATCACGACGTCACCTCGAGAGCGCAATGAGTGAACCGCAACGGCGCTGCGTCGCTGGATCATGTCCGAGGACTGGAGTCGGTCTCGGAGTAAAGCGCGCCGTGCCGTCATGTCTTCACTGATTGATATGGAACCCATTTATGGCATGATGATGTTGCTACCTTGGCGGGTAGCGACCAATTTGTCTGCACTAGTACCACAGGTTTCAAGAATTTCGGTTGCGATCTTTTACATCGCGCGCGCTGCTTATTTGAGACGCTTTTTTTAAAGGAAAATTCATCATTGAATAATAGTTATATCTTTCGTAATTACTCCAACTTTAATAAAAATCTGGAGGTTCACCATGGCACATACCATGGTTCATCTCAATAAACATCGCTAGGCTTCTCGTATGAACGTGCATGCACTGTCTTTCTTTTCCTTCACCGGTCAATTTCCTGACTTGCTGGACGGCCTGCCCATACGAGCGGTGAAATTTTGTACACAATGTTATATTTGTAATATTTCATTTATTTTAGAGAACCAACCCGTGGTTGGATAGTTAGGAGGCTGGGGTCAGAGTTCGATCCCCAGGTTTGATGCTGCTGTTTCTCATTTAGACATAATATTTTTCAGTGGGAGGCGACGTTCCCGTCGACAGCGAGACGCATGTGGTGACTTCGTCAATCTCAAGACCTAATCCGCCGGCTCAGTCTCTCGGAGGTGCTCATAGGGGTAGAGTGTGCGTGCGTGCGTGCGTGCGTGCGTTCATAGGGATGGGTGTATGCGCGTGTTTGTGAATGTCTTCGTTGTACTGTATTTCGCGGAAAAAATCCTTTATTTTATTTACGTAGTAGACAACAGCTATTCGATTCAGTTACTTGATTGGTCCATCAGCTAAAATAAATAATTGTGGGCCATAATATACGTCTTGAGAAAACTTGATTAGATTTTTAGATTGCCATGACTAACACAACTGTTATATGCGACAACTTAAGATTGATGACAATGTAAAGGTATAAAAAGCAGATATCCTAATTTCTAAACATGTATGAGAATGTTCCACTAGAAAAATCTAAACTCCGATGTCTTGTACACAAATCTTGGGGTTCTCTCACCCACCATATCACTAGATGTCCTGCAGATGTGTTTCTGGATTTCTGTAAATAAGTCGAAATATTTGCCATTTTTATTAATTTAAAACAAGAGAATTGTCTAGTTAATACATGAAAAATGGCCAAAAAAGGTTACAAACACGCCCACAAGTACACATGACGCTGACCAACCTGGTTACAAACGTAGACACTGCGGAGAGAAGAGAACATCAGTCAAGGCTTCCCGCACGTGTCATCATCATCACCCATCGCTCTCGATCCATCGACTCCAACTTGATCGTAAACGACCATCGGCGATACGGTCACCTCAAGCCGATGCATGAACTCCACGTCCGTGCATGCCAAACAAATGACTACACACGTCGACAAAAAGACAACTCTGACTTCGGCAACGATGCTTGGAGGAGGAAAAAAACAGGGCTTGCACCGACCGAGACTCCTGCAGACGACCACCATGCATGCGTCCTCATCCGCCGAGACTCCTCCACGACATCTCTGACTCCACAACAAACGGTGAAACAAATAGTTCCAACAGAATGCACCGACTACCAAAACTTGCGCAGCAGTGCTCAACTCTGCTTGACGCCGTCATTGTTGCCAAACAATCATTTGTGATTCATGCATACTATTTCCACATATTCGCATCTAATTATTTATAACCACTAGGCTGTAGCGTGATAGCTGATTTACGTTCGTTAAAAATTGCTAAATTATTATCATTCATTCTTAAAATGGTTAGTTTTTATGGTGAATTTGATGTTGCCTTGCACCACCTTATATTTTTATCGAAGAAGATAGAAAAAGCTCAGCCTACCCCAACTTGTTTGGGAAAAAAAGGCTTTGTTGTTGTTGTAAGATAGAAAAAGCTTATTGTCTATCCCCTTATTTAGTGCTTATAATAAGTGACTATACTAGCCTTTGAACGATGAGTTGACGAAATTATATAGGTAAGAGGAATATGAACTCTTAAATCTCATTTTCTGTGAGCGCTTATCAATACAGTCCTGATCTCCAGCGTATGCTCGGAAATAAAGTTGATTTTCTTTAGGACAAGATGGCCGACATGACAAGAGTTAGAAGGTAGCATACTTTATACTGTACTAGTTTTGATTTTCTTAACATTACATTTCCTACTTCAAAAGCTCAAGGTACGTACGTCTCTGAAAGTCTGAATGCATGATTGGTAAAATCTCACATGCCTAACAACATGTATGAACTCTACATCGATGTATATTGAAAATCGCCTATATCTAGGAGGAGAGTACTGATACTCCCCCGCGAGTTCTTTTCTTGCGTCATTTAAAACGGATCTGAGGTAGTAGCAAAAACAAATCACACCAATAATGGATCATAATATACATGATAGCATGAACGAGATTCTCTGGTTGGAACCTAGGATATGTTTTCGCTCAAGTTGACATTCATCGTGTATAAAACGAAATGTATGGACCATACGTAACATCGAGCAATGGTTGCCGGATCGGACTAGCCAGTGGCCTTTGAATGTGAAATACGGAGTACTATGGACATGAATGCTACGTGGACTTTTTTTTTTTTTGAACTTGAATGCTACGTGGGCATGTGCCATGTGGAGGCCTAGGCGTACGATCCGAGGGAAAGCTACTGTACATGATTTGCCGTGGTGATGGTAGGATCGACTGAGAAGAAGACCAGGTCCGGCCCAGGGTACGTGGGAAACGACCGGGTGCAGGTGGATGGAGGGCCCAGTGAATAGAGTAGATATTTCTTGTTCCGTGATCTCTTTATTAAAAAAAAAAATCGGATATCTAAATTTGAAAATGAAATAAATTCTGCATGTTATCAAAATATATCCCACAAATGTGAAAAATCTAGATTTGTCATTTTAGTGTATTTCAGAATATAAAATATTTTAAATCTAGATTTTCCACGTTTGTGGGATACCGGATACATCATTGGCAAAAATATTTCAACTTTGTTGCTCGTGTCCGACCAGAACAAGCCATGAAGGTCAGTTCCGACGAATGGACACGCAGAAACAAACACTCTGCAGCAGGCACTAGGAACCCTAGCCTAGCACAATGCATACTCACCGGGAACCCTAGCCTAGCACAACGCACATGCAATGCTAGACTAATCAGTGTGTGTCATCTCATGGAGGGGCCTAAACCAGGTAAATTAACTTAAACAAAGAGCCATCATGCCTAATATTACTAAGAAAATCATGAGCATATGGGGAGTAGACCATGCTTATCCTCCCTTTTCTCCGTCCCTAGTGCCGGAGGAGGGTGAGGCTGTGAGGGGCGCAGGCTGCCAAAGAACTTCCTTTGTCAAGTTGCCCGTTGGAGAAGGACATTGGGATAGTTGATCACATTTCAATCTGATGTAATGCAACTTGTCGGGCAAGTTTGGAGCTCTTGTTGTTGATATATAATATGTTGCGTAGCTTTTTTCATCAGTTCGGACTTTTGTGATAATTGACTAGCACATCAATTCTTGATATTGATTTTGGTTGGTTGCTCACCACATATGCTATGCGATTGCTAGCACATCAATTCAATATGTTATCAGAGCCAATAAGTTGTGTGCTTGCCAAAAGAAGGTTGTCCGCTGTAAGTGGATTTTCAAGAAAAAGAAGGGTTTTCCACGTTAAATCTCGTGTCCCCGTTGGTTTGATCTATTTTATTCATCGTTTTATTGCCTATCGTACCAGGCTGCAAACATGACTACGTGAGCTTAATTGGGTGCTTGCATGTTAAAGGAGCCGCTCGCCTGGACTTTTTCTTTGGCAGAACACGCTTTGGACTTGTCGCCATGACAAACAATGAGCACGGCGGCATGGATATTTTATCAGGAGAGAAAAAGTTGTACCGCTAGCTAGTCGATCACGACCTGGGAAGGAAGGGGAAGGCAGGATCCGATACATGAGCTGAGGAAGAAACGAAAATACGTTGCCAACGTACTATTACCCGATCAGGTAACTCCTGTTTTCCACTCGATTATCGAAACCCATGCTTTAAGCCAAAACCGTGCTTAATTACCTCATAAAGGACGAAGTAAGCAAGCTCTTTTAATTTGTCGTTTGCTCGGTCACACTGCCGGCCCATTACTCCACACATATAGTACGCTTTAGCTAATTAATCTCCACATCGCTATGTCGGAGTACGTGTTTCTACAGTGTTTGCAAAAGTAACTAGTGGGCGTCGACAAGCTCCGGCGGCTCCCGGCGATGTGTCTCCATGGATCCCTGGATCACGACGTCACCTGGAGAGCGCAACGAGCGGACCGCAACGGCGCTGCGTCGCTGGATCGATAGGGCCGGCCGGGCCGCCGGGGAGGAAGGTCCGAGGAGTACTGGTGTCGGTCTCGGAGTAAAGCGCGCCCTGCCGTTTTGGTGGCGGCATCATCTCTTCACTGATTGATATGGAACCCATTTATGGCCTGATTGCTGCTGCTGCTGCCTTGGCGCCTTGGCGTGTAGCGAGCCATCGGTACTATGCAGTGTGCTTGCTGCCACAGGCATCAAGGATTTCGGTTGGGATATTTAGATTCCGCTGCTTATTTGAGACGCTTCTCGTATGCACGTACTCCGTACGTGTGTGCTGTCTTTGTTTTTCTTCGCCGATCATTTTCCTGACTAGCTGGATCGCCTCCCATACGAGCGGTCAAATTTTGTACACGGTGTGGGTTAGTATATTTGTACTCCTTCTGGCCCCACGCAGAATGTGAGCTACCCGTAGAAATTTGTAAACAAATCCGAGACTTAAATGGGATCGGAGGATTAATATTCTTTTCCTGAATAGGGGTGAGTGTGTGCACATGTCGCAAAAAAAGTATTTTTTCGAATAGCCATTACAAAAATATATAACATTTTTGTTAGCCTACCAAAACGTTTTATATTTTGGAACAAATGTAATATTATTGGCAACAACTATTCAATTTAATTACTCGATTGATAATCAGCTAAAATAAAGAACAATACTATAGCCATAATATATGTCTCAAAAAACGTGATTAGATGTTTAGATTGTCGTAAGTAACACACTTGGTACATGCACGACAACTTAAAAGATCTCCTAATTTCTAAACATTCATCTGAATGTCCCACCAGCACCATAAAAATCTGAACACTGATGTCTTGTACTCAAATATTTGGGTTCTCTCACCCATCCTAATCCTATCACTGGGCGTACTTTCAATGTGTTTACGGACTTTCTAAAATAAAAACAAAAATTCTCATTTTTATTAATTTAAAATACACGAATTGCCACGCCAACAGTTTCAAACACGCCCAGAAGCACGCAGGGCACAGACCTACTGGATACAAATGTTGACACTGCTAAGATGAGAGCATCAGTCAAGGTTTCCTGCACGTGTCATCATCATCACCCATCACCCTCGATCCATCGACTTGAGCGCAGACCACCATCAACGACGCAGTCACCGCAACTCGTTGCATGAACTCCACGTCGGCGCGTGCAAAACAGATGACCACACACGTCAACGAAAGACAACTCCGACTTTGGCAACGACGCTCGGACGAGAGAAAAAACAGGGCTTGCACCGACCGAGACTCCCGCAGACGGCCACCATTCATGTGTCATCATCCGCCGAGACTCCTCCCCGACAGCTCTGACTCCACAACAAACAGTGAAGCACACAAGGCCAATAGAACACACATACTACCAAAACTTACGCCGCAATGCTCAATTCTGCTTGACGTCGTCATTGTTGCCAAACAATCATTTGTATTTCACACGTACTGTTGTAGTGCTTCCACACATACACATCTAATTATCTATATACATTGTCAACGTAATAGGTGGCTTACGTTCTTTAAAAATTGCTAAATTATTCTCACACATTGTTAAAATAGTTAGTTCTTACGATAATCGATGTTAGCTTGCACACCTTATATTCTTATTATTGAAGATAGAAAAGGCTAGTATTGTCTCTTCCTTATTTACTGCTTATAATAATTGTATCAGCCTTTGAATGATTAACTTGACAAAATTATATAGGTAAAGACTGTAAGGGGAATATGAACTCTTAGATCATGTATAACAGAATAGACGGTCCTCGCCTTTCAAACCCTCATTTTCTCAAAATCATTGTAGTGACAGATATTTCTGAATAACCTTCTTTGTGGTGTTCTTTTGTGCTCTCTTTTTCCGAGAAAAACAAACCCATACATCAATAATAGACCATAATACACATGATAGCATGTACGAGATTTTCTGGTTGGACTAGGATATGTTTTCGCTAAAGTTGGCATTCATCGCATATAAAACGAAATGTATGGACCATACGTGACATCGAGCGATGGTTGCCGGATCGGACTACTAGCCAGTGGCCAATTTGAATGTGAAATATACTCTGGAAATGAATGCTACGTGGACATGTGAAGGCCTAGTCGTACGATCCGAGGGAAAGCTACATGATTTGGCGTGGTGATGGCAGGATCGACCGAGAAGAAGACAAGGTCTGGCTCAGGATTCGTGGAAAACGGCCGGGTGCAAGATGGGGCGGCCGCCCTACCTTCATAGTTGTTGAAAATTTATGAGTACAGATTTTTGTCTCCCGGGCACCAGTGCTCCTGCCATTTTAAAAAAATCAAAATTATATATACGAGTTACAAAAAATCTAATTTTTTTCTGAATGTAGCCAACGGTGTGTCCCACAAACGTGATTTTTTTTTAAATACTGTGTATTCCGAGTTACACAAAAATGACAAAAGTGTAGATTTGTGTATGCATAGTTTCACATCTCTAAATTTTAACAGATTTTGCCATTTTTATGTAGCCCATAATATAAAGTATTTAAAAATTGATATTTTACACGTTTGTGAGATACACCATTACCTACATCCATTATTTTTTGAAACTTGGAAATACGATTTTCGATTTTTTTAAGTGGCAAGAGCAAAAGACACTTTCCAAAAATTTCTATACAATACTCGTCGACAAATCATACATTCCTGTTGCTGGTTGGATAGGCGTGAAAGCTCGAGGCTCGACTCAGAACCAACTAGCCGATCGTTTGCATGCTTGGCAAGCATGTGCGAACTCGCGTTGGAGGGTGCCCTTGCGTTTTACTCTCCAGAATTTATATGATTCATAAACTAAAAACAGAAAAATACAAATGAAATCAAAATAAGTGAACCATGAACCTAAATAAATGAAAAAAAGGAATTAAAAAGATCGAAACGAAACAGAAAAGAAGAAAAGCCAGCTAAACATTAAAAGAGAAAAGAAAAAACGAAACTCTCCATAACGGGCTGGCCCACAAGCGTGCAGGACGTAGGCGTCGCCCGAGCGTGAAATAGTCTTTTACCACAAGGCTTCGGATGGGCCAACAAAAAGAACTGACACTAGCATCCATGTCTAGCCCAAACTATCCTCGGCAGTGGGCGTGGCCCAGCAAAAGTCCTGCTAGATTCTGGCCGCGTCCATCTTGATGTTCCTGATACGTCTCGTCAGTCGTCACACTTCCTCCTCCGTTCGGACCGATAGAACAAGGAAAGCCTGAACCCCAGTTTCCAACCCCTTCTCGCCCTCCTCCGCCGCCGACCTCGCCTTTGAACCCCTGCGGCGACGTCGCCGTTGCCGCCGCCGTCGAATTCTGACGAGTACAATCTTCTCGCACACTCCGTACGGGAGCTCAGTATCTCAACTCATAGCCTCCTGACCCTCCCTCAGCAGGTTAGCCCTAGAATCCATCGGTTTCACTCTTCTCTGTGTTCGCCAGCGCCCAAATCGCCTGGCCCGGTCGTGCTCGCGGGGTTTATTTTGGATTGATTGCTTGTATGTTTTCTGCTACGGATGTATTTTATGGGATTTGTTTCCAGTCGTGTCCTGTGATCCACAGGACCTTAGCCGGCCGCGTCCGCAATGTTTCCGAAGAAAGGGCCAAATACATACGGCCAGCCGCCGCCGTACGGGGCGCAGCAGCAACAATACGGCAAAATTGTAAGGCGCTCTGGAAAACTCATCTCATGTTTGTTTGGCAAGTGAATATGGTGATGTTGCAAGGTTCTCATATATGTGTGCAAACACTTGCGCCCTTCTGGTTTGGTTTTGGCAGCCTGGCAGCGGCGGGTATGCAACCTCTACTGCGGCGGCTGGAGGCACTGATGGTGCTCGGTTTGGCGGCAGCGCTGCCGAGGGTGCTATGGGGCAGTATGGAGGGCCTTATGCCGCGGTTTATGGCGCGCAGAAGGTGGTTGACTCTAGCCCCAGTTTTGTGTTCCCTTATAGTTGAATTATGCGTGCAATTAAATTTGTTTCCTAATGTTTCTGCTCATTTATGCTACACGTGTAATTGAAGGTGTTAGTTATCGTTTGTCGGTTTGTGCTGTACTCGTAGTTTCGTATATACGGAGGGCATCTCTGTAAATAAAGACAATCAAGGTTACTCTAACACTCCAATTCCATGTAAATATGAGCTACTCCCTCCGTTCACTAATATAAGGCATTGGACCCATCATTTCAATTTTCTTGATTCAAATGTATCTAGACTTATTTTGTATATAGATTCACTCATTTTAGTATGTATGTAGTCAAAATTGAAAGGGGGTCCAGTGCCTTATATTAGTGAGCAGAGGGAGTACTTGCTTTAGGGAATCAATGGATCCATGCGGACATCTGTGATAAGTGATACCTAGGTTTGACCAGTATTAAAGCTAGTGACTGGCATTTTTGGTCTACATAAATAAAATAAACTGGTATATTTGAATAATATGCTTGGTTCCTGAACCTAAGAAGGTCTGATACTCCTTCTGTACTCGTTGTCTTATCCATGGAAGTAGGTAAAGAACCTGTGCGTGCAATCCAGAAATTTAAAACAATTCAATGGGACAATCTAAGCAAAGTAAGCTTGACCATATGCTATTCAAGGAGAAAAGGGAATCGCCATTCACCAGCTATATTGCTCTTAGTGTTTATCTTTTAAGATTGAACCTGTGTATGGCCTGTTCTGCACGGCCTGTAGCTTCTTATCACCAACTATTTCTTCTATTCACTGGGCAACTGGTGCCATCTGCCAACATAAGCTGTGGAGCCACAGTAGAACCTCAGTGTGAAACATATATCCCCCCTTACCTTTTATTTGATGGTACACAGAGGAACAGAGCTTTATGTACAATATATAAGTTATAAAGCAACTGTGTCCTCACACTATCCGTTTCTCGTCTTTCCCATATATGCATCATTGTACAGCCACAATTCTCACACTTTTTGGGGAGGCAGCAATCTTTAGCTGAAAGATGTAAACACCTTAAGCTATCCCAAACTGGTAACTTGGTTACCTTATGGACTCACGGAGAGCTCCCCAACAATTCAGAGGCTGAAGCTGGGTGAAATTCTGACATCCTGGGCTTTATGTGGGTTGGTGTGGATAGAATGACAACTTTCATGTTGGGCACTTCTTTGAGGTCATCTTCAAGACGCTTCGCTCCAAGCCAAAACTGGTTGCAAACACCATTATTTGCATAAGGTTTACTAGGTACAAAGAGTCATAGCTCCCACAAGGCCACAACGACATTACAACAGCTTCTTAAACTTATTTGATATATGAATGCCTTGCTGACTTCCTTCTCAATCAACTACAGTAACCAATCTCTCTAAAAAAAAACTACAGTAACCAATCTATATGAAGACCATAGAGCATGACAAGTTTATCCTCTAAAATTCCTTCTCTCCTCCCCCCCATCCCTGTTCAGTGTTGAGAACATAGATCTGGTTAAGTCTGAGTTGTTTTGGGTACTGAACAGGACTCAGGAGATCGGGGTTTCCAACCCTGAAAACATTTGCAAATTTCCTCACTAAGTCACTCCACGTATAGACATATAGTAAATGATGAACCGAAATCCAGTTCCCTGATTTTCGGTGTATAGTTCCATGTCAATTAATTTCTAGTAAATTTTGCGTCATCTGTGTTTTGCATCACAAAATTACCAGGTCTTTTGAATAACTTTTCTTTTTCTTCGCCTAATTTATGATTGATTACATGATCTTGTTGCAGAAACTGTCAGTCAATAATTTAATATCCCATTTATATTTTGCAGGTTGGTGGACTTGCTAGCAACGGCCCAGATTCTTCGGGTCTTCTCAGCCTGCAAGCTCATCAAACGACGCTCTCTGAGCCATCAAAATTCTCATCTGGAGCTGTAGAGTCCAGCCTGGGAAGACTAAATGATGACTATGTAGCTTCTCGTGGGTATGAACCAAAGCTAGACCAGTACAGTGGCAATTATGAATTGGAAAGAAGGATGTACAACGAACAGTCTGCTAATATTGGCAGGAGAGATGGCCTCAATGATTTGGATAGAAGATATCCTGATCATGTTCCTGTAAGTCATCAGATATCCTCTCTCTCTCTCTCTCTCTCTCTCTCTCTCTCTCTCTCACACACACACACACACACACACGCGCACGCGCACACGCGCACACGCACACGCACACGCAACGCACACGCACACACACACACACACAATATATAATTTAACTTGTGTTCTATCATGTAATCTCAGATTTATGAACATGTGGATCAGTTAATTTCTCGTGTTTCCCTTGCAAAACAATCATGCTGTTCTCATATATTGCTAACATTGATAATTCACTTCTCATTGCTGAAATGCTATTTTTATTTATTTTGCTCCATACGACTTAGATTTTACAATATATAATTTAACTTGTGTTCTATCATGTAATCTCAGATTTATGACCATGTGGATCAGTTAATTTCTCGTGTTTCCCTTGCAAAACAATTATGCTGTTCTCATATATTGCTAACATTGATAATTCACTTCTCATTGCTGAAATGCTATTATAATTGTAGGTTTCATCAACACGTCATCCTCAGCTCCTAAAAACGCAACTGCAGCCTGGTTCTGATATACGGTATGTTTTTTGATTGTCTGATATACGGTATCTTAGCTCGGTGTTAAGGTTTAAATGACTGCAGCAGGTTTTGCTTCATATTATTGCGACTTCTGCTATTGACCTATCGTTACTACTGTCACTATTATTATATAACTGTTTTGATATATAACAGGGTGCCTAAAATAAATAAAAAATTGCTTCTTCCACACATCTCTGGCCCATCAGTATGTTTTGGTTTAGGTTGAAAACATCTCTTGATAGCCTTTGAAAACTAAATCTATAGCTAACTGGCGACCTTTGTATCTGTCACCCACAACAAAACATAGCACATGCACTGAAAAAGTATGCATTTCTGGCAGACAAGCCGATTACTTTGCAGGACGAACCGGCCCAATCCATCAAGGATCCCAGGAAATTGGTGCATATGGAAGAGTTGAAGCAGATCATCATAGCTTGTCCATTCTTAGATCTGTTCCATATGGAGGCCAACAGCAAGCTTCAGTGTTAGGGGGAACTCAGAGGTCAAACATGGACAGCCTTGTCTACGGACAAGGATCGTCAAGCAGTGGTTTCGGGGTGGGTCTACCCCCTGGACGTGACTATGCTTCAGGGAAAAGCTTGATGCAACCAGCTTCAGAGTCTGATTACCGGGATAGCATATTACCATGTGTACATCCAGGCATCTCCATGGTGGATGAGCGAACAGGAGACCGGGTTGGTTATCACCGTGAAGTGGATCTAAGAGATGACGAGCGTCGAAGGGACCTTTTGTGGGAAAAAGAAAAGGAAAGGGAATGGGAATATGAACAAGTGCTACGAGGTCGTGAAATTGAAAGAGAGCGAGACAGGGAGCGGGAGCGTGAAAGGAGGGAACGTGAACGAGAAAGAGAACGTCTTCGCGTACGCCAGGAGAAGGAGAGGCAGCGGGATAGGAAGCACGTGGCTGTTCCATGGGTGGAGCGCACTCCTCCAAGAACACTTGGTGAACGACGACGTTCTTCTTCTGTTAGATCCGAGAAGCCTTTGCGGCGACTTTCACCTCGACGTGATGCTGTGCATAGGTGGACCTCCATGTTTCCTTGTAGTTTTGTGGATGCAGCAGGTTGCTGCTTCGTCTTCGGTGAAGCCTTTATAACTAACTCTTTGTTTGTTGTCCTGAAGGCCTCGTACACCTGTTAAACAAATAAAGAGAGAATATATTTGCAAGGTAAACGGATAGTTGTGTTTGTCACATTGTTGTTGCTCAATAATGATGTTAGGAGCTTACCAATCTCCTTGATGTGCTCCCTTTCGTAAAGCCCTTTGATTCTTGTCCTCCTAAAGGCAGTTCCTTTTTGCACCTCAGTCTCTGCACACAAATGTGGAACTATTTATATTCTGTAGTTCCATTTGTTCATCCATCTTCGTTGATCCTTGTTTCAGCATCTCCAGTAGTAGTAGCTGTTTCTCTTTATCTGATGCCAAGGTAGCACTTTCCTTGTTGTGATATGAAAAATCCTGAGATGCTTTCTCTCTCCAATTCGAAGACAATCCCAGCTTAGTTACGCTTCAGCATGCATGATGGTGCAAGCGTGCAATCATGAACGCAGTTGCCTCCTCCGTTTGCCTCTCCCTTGCAGCTGATTATGGGTTTTTGTGCATTTATGTAGTTGTTTGGGTTGCTTCCTATTATGAATTTAATTCCAATTAGGTTCTTCTGTGCAGGTATTTCCATTTCGCTTGGTGGATGCTGAGAGGGACTATCTATCTTTGATGAAACGATATCCTAGACTAGTCATTTCTCCAGATGTTTGTAAGGTTCGGTGTTGTATCAATGACTTCAATTTTTTCTCAACCTGGAATCACAGGATTCTTTTTTCATCTCTGATTTGTTTATTTTATAGGTTGTCTTGAACTGGCCCAAAGGAAATCTTAATCTTTCAATGCGTACACCAGTCAGGTATGCTTTCTATTTGAACTGCATAATGTGGTTGGCTGCTCAAAGTGCTGGTTCATCGTTTTAGGAGCATTATTTTACCCTATTTTTGCTATTGCCATGAAATAGTTTGGAGCATGACATCCATGAAGTGGATGATAAGTTCGACGAAAGAGCAGTTTTATCTCCAGAGAAATCGAACAGCGCTAACACCCCAGACACTGTTTGGAATGTAAAGGTCTGTGTCTACAGTTTTGTTTATTCTGTTTCAAAGCAAGGACTAGATCGAGCTACTTATATTTAGAAGTAGCTATATATTTGAATAATGTGCTCATACTAAATGCCTCATATTACTGTGCAAATCTAGGTTGTGTACCAATATCTATAGGAATCTTGTGGTAGACTGTCTGTTGGATTATACTCATGTTTGTAGAATGTTCGGACTATCCCTTGTAGCTTGTAAATTTATGTAATGTACTATAAGTTATAGTACTGCAATGTCTGACGGCATTGGCTTTTCTATTATTTGGTCAAGATTCTTTCTCAAGTACATGACGACAAAATTTGGTTATCATGCATATATTACATTGTCAAAAAGCACAAGATTCTTATGTGGGATGTATGCTTAGGATCAACTGTTTGTGTATTTTTTAAGCTTGTTAACTTTTGAAGTATTGCTGCCAAATTGGTCTTTGTCATATTCTTATTCTGATGATGGTGCACAGGTTCTCTTGATGAGTGGCATGAGCAACGGTGCCTTCGCTGATATAACTTCATTGAGAAGTGCTGAGGACCGAATAGCACACTGGAACAATGTCTTAAAATTTGCTGTATTTAAGAAGGATCATGCACTTGTTGCAATTGGAGGTCCTTGGAATGCAGCAATGGATGGTGGAGATCCATTGGCTGACCGTTCTTGCTTGATTCAAACTGCTATCAGGTATACAATCAAATATTGGCCTACTGGATGATATGCACTTGTATCGAAATTCATTTTAGTTCTTGAACTAGCAGTTCTGCTAAAATTCACCCTACCTGTACAGATATACGAAGGAACTGGTTCAGGTTGATCTATCTAATTGCACACACTGGAATCATTTCTTCGAGGTACATACATGCCATTTTATTATCAAACACTTCTGATGGACTTGCATTCTTCATTTGAGGAAACAGTATACTTTCATCAGATTGAAATAATATAAGATGGTCATCAAGGGCTGAAACATATAGGTATATGTTGTAGATGTTTCAGTTTCTCAAAATGGAAGATAATTCCTATTATATTGACTGATATTTCGTTGGCTGATATATACCACATAGAAAGTATATAGATTGATAAAAAATGGACCAAAATATGCTTATTTGTGCAAGTTGTAACCTCTATTGTAAGGCCAAAGTTTTGTTCCATTTCATATTATACTAAATGAATTTAGTCTAAAATAGCACAATGCCCGTGCGTTGCAACGGATATATATCCAATGTTGGCACGTTGTAATTTGTTAACATAAACTTTGGCCATGTTCATACATTCCACTCTTTTTCTTACAGAATATGTAAGTTTCACTTTTGCAATGTGGTTTGGATCCAACAATATATTGTGCCTATTCATTCATCTATTTTCCTATCTCTTTCCTCACTTTTGCTTCATCCTCTGTGCCTAATTTTTGTAGCTAAGTATGTTTATTTTATATTAAAACAATTCCTACGTATAAGTTATAACTTTTATTTTATCCAACGTTTTTTTCTCACATATTCGTTCAGGGCATTCTCCTTTACCACCGGGTAGAATACATGTGCCAATAGATAGAGCAGTGTAACAGTAAAGTACAGACCTAACCATACTCATATGTGCATCTCTCTTTTACAAAGCAAGTAACAAAAACTCACCTTTCTTTTCTTCCCCGATGACTCGACTCAACCCAATCCATTGGCTTTTCCATGCATCTCTAATGTTTTCCCGGACTTAGACCATCTTCGGTAGATGGTCTAATTCTCATAGTCCATATCGCCGTATAATATCATCATCCTTTTATCTCTATGTTTTCATTTTCAACAATAGTCTAAATTTCATCATCTATATTCTCCCTTACATTTAAATAATATTTTGTAACTGTGTTTTCAACCGACATTTACAAACTCCACAATAGTTAGTTCCATCTGCACAAAACCAGTATTCCCTTTTGAATAATAAGCTTTAGCCGCAACAACCAAAAATACCACCAATATACGTATCTACGTGGAGGGCTCACGACAACAGCAAATTTCAGAGACCGACACATCTCTATACGATTCAGCTAGCAGTCAGTAGGGAAATTCAGCAAACAATAGTAAAATTCAGCAAGAAAAAGGTAGCAAATTCCGAGTAGTAATAAGCTTCAGCAAGGAGTCTCACATCTATGTAAAATTCATAGGAGTAATTCTACCTCCAATTAACCGTGCATCTCTCTATCTCTGCTATTCACGGAAGCAAAAAATAGCAGCAGCAGCAATCGTGTCTTCTTCGTCCGCGAAGGCCTCTCCAAAATTGCCGCCAGCAGGGGAATCCATTCCCGCGACCTCCTCCACTCCCCTCTACGCGGCGAGCCGCAGAGCTCTGAATCAGCTTCTCCTCGGCGCTATGGGGAGTGAGGCAGGACGAGCTTCGAGGTGATTTCTGTGGGTAACCATGTCACACCAAATCTTGAGCAGCCCCAACGTGTCCTACTGCGCCCAGTGTCTGGGAACCACGGAGGGCCAGCGGGTGGGGAACTGGAAGCGGCACCGGGAGCTGGACGACGCGGGGGTGGCCGGCGACACTTGATTTGTGTTTAGGGGAAGATGGGGAGAATGGGGACGGATGGGATACAGGGGATTCGCAGGGGACCGCGGTGTATGACCTTTTCGGCGGCTCGTCGGAGACATCGGTGGCGAGCACTAGGAGAGGTCGAGGCATGCGGTCGGGACTCGGGAGGTTGGGGAGCGAGTCGTACGAAGAAAAGAAAAAATCAAACCGGTACATGACTTATGGATGGCAGTGGTGGGTAATTGTTGTGAACTTTAGGGGTATTTTCAATGACGTACCACAAGAAACCTTAATGCCTTTATTATTAGGTATAGACTGATTTTATGACATCAAAATAAATTGTTTATGACTTCAACTACATAAATAAATGTAATATGTATGGAAAAAACTACACATGAAAATATAATTGGACATATTGTTTGATACCGGCTTGGTACACTGGAGCTCAAGTGATACGAACCAGATATCCACTGTTTCAAACATTGTTTTTGTAAATTTGGACCAGTACGATTCCTACCTGGCAGGTTATAGCACACATCTGAAATCATAATTTGCTTGATTCCTACATGTGCTTTCTGAGGAGGTTCTGCATGTTCATTTGTCGTCATAATGAAGTCCATTTAACTTTTATGTTAGCACAATTGTTGCTGCACATTCGTAAGACACCATTGCTGAAATCGTCATCATTTCTGTAACATGTGTTAACTGTTTGCAGGTCCATTACAACAGAATTGGCAAAGATGGGCTCTTTAGTCATAAAGAGATCACTGTACTATTTGTGCCAAACCTGTCAGAATGTGTACCTTCAGTAGATATATGGAAGAATACCTGGATTGCATACAGAAAATCAAAAGCAGGCAGGGATAAACTGACTATAAAGAATGAACAGGTTAGTTTGTTCTCTCATTGTTGACAATTTTGTGGCAACATAATTTGTTATCTTTGAGTCAGTCTTTGGATCATTTAAGGGAGGGTCCTGACTGTCATATTTTAGGTCTCTGGTGATATGAAAGAACAGAAGAAAGGAACAGGTGATGACCACAAGGATCTTACCAAAATCGAGAAAGTTGATACTAAAATGGATGAGCAGGGCAAAGATGGAGTGGCAAAGCTTGATGAGAAAGAAGGGAAACAACTTGTTAAAGATGAGGAGCATCAGAAGAAGGGTGGGGATGTTCAAGGAAATACCTCTGGCGGCGCCCCCATTGACCATGCCGCTGAGGATAAAAAGCCCACTCGAAAGAAAGTAATAAAGAAGGTCATCAGAAAAGTTGTTCGTGAAAATCCAACTGCCGAAGCTTCAGCTGACAAGTCATCTCAGGTGGACAAGGCTGTCGTGGCAGAAGCCGTGAGCAAAAATATGGAAGAGGAGGTTCAGCAAACAACTGTGGATGCTATTGAAGAAAAAGATGGAGCCGGCATCAGCCAGCCTGAGACTAAGAAATCCGGGAAGAAGAAAGTAATTCGAAGGATTGTTAAAAGAAAAGTTGTTGCTTCAGGATCCAAGTTGAATGCGTCTACTGTACCTGCTGAAATAAGTAAACAAGGAGGGGCAACCCAACAAGAAAATAATGATGAAAACTTAACTGATGCTGTGAATTCGCAGATTAAGCTGGCAGAAGGGTCGAACGCTGCTGCTGAAGTGATTTCAAATCAGAAGAAAGAAGAAAAGGCAGATAAAGGGACCACATATACTGAGAATCAAAAATCAAATGGAGATAAGGTTAATGAACAGGAAGTTGTGAAAGGAAAAGATACAAATAAAGTAGGGCAAAATGGAACGAAAGATAAGACTAAGGATGATACAGAGAAAAATAGTAAAGACCCAAAGATGGATCCGAAGCTAAATTCACTAAATGACGCCAAAGAGAAGAAGAAATCTGATGAACCTCCTAAACATCCAGGATTCATTCTGCAGACGAAAAAGAGTAAAGGCTCTAAAGTACGCGTAATGTGCTCTGTAATTCCTTTTTATTTTGTGTACTGTCATTGCTCACAGACCTTAAAAGGTGCACGATTTTTACCGAACTATCTATTTGCAGCTCCGTTCAATATCCCTTTCATTGGATGGCTTACTAGACTATACAACCAATGACACAGAGGAGTCTGTATTTGAGGTATATATTCTATCTTTGTCGTGACAAATGAATATGTTTGCATGTTATGTAAGTACTATTTAATTGTGATTTATTGCATTTTGAGGACTGAATTTATTGTTTCCTGGTGATTCTCATGTTGTTTGACACTGATATATGCTCCTATTTCTTTTTTCAGCTTTCTTTGTTTGCTGAATCATTCAGTGAAATGCTTCAATTCAGAATGGGCTGCATTATCCTGTCTTTTCTCGAGGTAAATTTCTTTAGCGCTTCTGACACTTCGTTAGCTTTAGGCAATTGTGATCACTAATTTCTATTGTAATAGATTTACACAATCCTATAAAATTATATATTATAAAAGTGCCTTTTGGGAACGAAGCTTCTAGGGAACCGGATGGACTATTAAGTTATGGTAATCATATTTCCTGGTAATTGTCCAAACTGTGGAATTAAGGCTGTAACTTGTGAGGATGTTGTCTGCTTAGCAGTCGAAATATCATGTTTGTATTCCCTGTTCTAAACAATCCTGTTTCGCCTCCTTTTCTTTGTTGTGGAGCATCAGGAGAGCATTATCATGTTCTGTCCTGTGTGCAACAGAAGAGGTTGCAGTTATCATGTCTAGGAGGTTTTTACGCATTGGTATCTGCTCACATGCGGTTTGATGTTCGTTTGTTTCACAGAAACTGCACAAGCATTATGTTACAAAGAAGAACCAACGTAAGCGCCCAAGGGAGGAAGATCTAAAGAATGAAGATGATGAATCATCAGAAAAGCGATCAAAGATAACAGATGATACTCGTAATGAAAGCGCCCCTAATAATAACAGTGCAGTAAAAGTTGATGAAACAATCGAAGGTGGTGAGAATAACATGATCTTAGATCAGACACCAGCTGCTCATGTTGAACCTGAAACGGAAGAGAAAATGGAGGATGAAAATATAGATTATGAAGAAGATCCCGAGGAAGTAGAAATATATGAAGAAGATGATGAGGACATGGATCGTGCTACCGCTGAGCAACAGGTAAGCATTTATTGCACACATTTTGTGGTACACTGGGTATTGACGATTGTGAATTGACAGTTTGATGTGCCATTTTTATAATGCATTTCTTTTGGAGTCCACTTTTTGCATAAGAACAGATATGTTTGTTATATGCTGAGATGATTATCGAATTTGCACTTGTGTTTAATTGATTCGATTCTTTTTTATTTGTTGCAGTACTTTAAGTGGATAGCTTCCATTAGCATTCAGGTCCTGCTATTATGTATTGTCAATTTCATCCTGGACTAGTGTAGAAATTTGCTCTTTTCTGTGCTCAAGCACCTGAGTTTCAAGGTTACTATACTTGTTACATTTCTGTTTAATTGTTTTGAACTAGAGCTTACAAATAGTGGCTTTTACAGCTGACATGCTTCATGGTCATTGAATGGTAGTTCAAGATTTCTGTAAAGAGAACAGATTTGTAGTTTATTTTTAATCTTTGAAGCACACTATAACATCGCGCTACCCCAAGAGATTATGTACATTTGTATTAAACTGTTCACATTCTGCAGGATGGGAGTAATTTGAACAGTACCGAGTCCAATCCAGAAGAAGTTAGAGGAAACAAGAAAGGAGGGAAGGAGATCGAACTAGAAAAGCCTGTTTCAGGGGATGACAATCCTACTATGGCAAAGAAAGAAGGTTTGGTAGAAGTTGGGGAAAAAGTAGTCAGCAAGGAGGAGAAAACAGCTGTATCGCAGAAAAGAGATTCAAAAAAACACGAGGTGGTTGATAAGGACCTGTTGCAGGTAATTTTCTGTTGTATATAGCAGATTAAAGAGTTGCAATAAAAGTGAAAATGTTGCTAACGTGTGTGGTTTCGCCCCTATCTTGTAGGCTTTTCGGTACTTTGACCAAAACAGAGTGGGTTATATCAAGGTAACATACTAATGATGCATCTTTTGGGAAACCATGATGGCTTTTTCTTTAAGTAGTTCCTGTATTGTTACTTGCATTGTTCTTTTTTCTTGCAAGTATTGTAGTAATGTTGCATTGTCTGTATTTAACAACTGCAGGCTGAAGATCTAAGGTGCATTGTTCACAATTTGGGCAAGTTTTTGTCTAGTAGAGACGTGAAGGTCAGTTATTTGAATCTCTTGTTTACCTTCCCTAGACATGAATTGTTGAAACTCTCTCGGAATTCTCGTTTGTTCCCACTCAATTTGTGTGGATGAAGAATGCCATGAAGTCATCAATAAGAAATTCTCTATTAGTTCACGTAGTTGTAAAGAATTTGACAACTCTTGCTTGATATGAACAATGCCATTAGATTTTTATGTATTTTCTGTCTCTGCAGGAGATGGTGAAGGCTGCGCTTGCTGAGAGCAATTCTGCAAATGATGATCATGTTAACTATACAAAGCTTGTGAAGATGGCTCATCTATGATGTAGACCATAGCAATTTATAAGTGAAGTTGCAACTTATGCATCTACGATATACTTGAAGACTTGAAGAGGATGCATGAAGTTGACATGGCGAGTTTTATTGTCATTTTTTTCCTCGTCAAAGAGTTCTCTTTTATGTTTCTTCCGCATGGATTGTACACCTTTTAGTTTCTCTTAGAACTGGTACTGTTCTGTTTCATGGGATGGTCAGAACGTTATCTTAGAATCAGAAAGCAGTTGAGCAGAGCTTGTTTGCGCCAGAGAGAAATTTCTCAATCTATATAAATTGGGTGTGACTAGCTCCCAGTCGATTGAGAATTAATTTATTTCTCAATCGAGTGACGTCACATATTTGATACGAGGTATTTCCGTGTGCTGCTAATTACCGATCGTTTAACACACGCATGTTGTTTCGTAGTCTGGGCTCTTACGAGGGAGTTGGGTTGGGTTGGGCTGGATTGTCTCAGATTGGGCCATTGCCTTTTTCCATTTGTTGTGTCTTTTTAATTCATGGCCGTTTATGTGCTTCCCTCGTATAGTTTAGAATAGTGGGATTTTCTCCTTGTAAACGATACACTGGCTCGTGTTGCAACGATACAGTGGGATTTTCTTTATTGAGCTTTGTCTTGTCCCGCAAAGGATAGCTAACAAATGAGACAAAAAGTATTTTAGAAAACACTTCTCTTTTTGGCAGCCCTTCTCTTTTGATCGCAGTACAAAAAAAACACCAAAATATTTACTAGAAAAACTTTAGACAATTTAAAAAGTTTGATTTTAGAACAAGATGGCATCACAACATTTTTTTAAGTTCTTAGTCGAGTCAGAATTAATCAATTCTCAGTTGAACAGCGTCGGCGTATTGATTTACCGATATTTTTCTCTGTTCAAGTAGCAATCTCAGTAACTTAAAAATCTCTCACTTCCGACCTATTTGTACCGTGAAATCTCGGTTGCGGCTAGAAAATCTAGTAACCCATTTGCAATTAGAAAAAGACTCAATAGCAGCCAACATGCAACTGAAGAGAACTTAGATGCAGTTGGAAAATCTCAGTTATAACCCACTTGTAACTGGAAAAACTCGGTTGCAACCCACTTGTAACTGGAAAAAACTCGTTGCAACCCACTTGCAACTCGAAAATCTCACTTGCAGTTCCACATGCAATTGGAAAATCTCAGCTGAAACCCCACCTGGAACTGAAAAAAAACCCAAGTTTCAACATCACTTGCAACTGGAAAAACAAATCTAGACACACTCGCAACTAAAAAAACAAATCTAGACACACTCGCAAATCTAGACGAATCTCAGTTGCAAGTGTAGTTGCAATTAGTAAAAATTAAAAAGTAATTAAAAATAATAATAAATCCTAGTTGCAGGTGCATCTGCAACTCGCTATCAAGGGACACGAATCTCAGTTGCAAGTGAAGTTGCAACTAGCTATTCAAGTGCAGTTGCAACTTAGTTCAGAACAAAAAACCAAAAACATAATAAATATAACTAAACTTAAAAATAATAATTAAAGTAATAAAAAATCAAAAAAAATCTCAGTTGCAGTGCAGTTGCAGCTGGTCGTCAGGTTTAGACGAATCTCAGTTGCAAGTGCAGTTGCAACTAGCTATCAACATCATGCGAAAACAACACATTAGCCGATACATAGTTGCAAGTGCAGTTGCAGCTGTCTATCAGGGTAGAGGAATCTCAGTTGCAAATGCAGTTGCAACTGGCTATCAGCATTAGAGCAATCTTAGTTGCAAATGCAGCTGCAACTGGACTAAATTAAAAAATCAAAAAATAATAATTAAAATGATAAAATCCAAAAAAAAACACAGTTGCAAGACTGGCTAAAAAAAACTCAGTTGCAGGCGCAAGTGCAACTGGCTATCAGCAAAATAGAGGAATCTCAGTTGCAAGTCCAGTTGCAACTGGCTATCAGCAATAGGGAATCTCAGTTGCATCCGCAGTTGCAAATGCCTATCAGCAAAATAGAGGAATCTCAGTTGCAAGTACAGTTGCAACTGGCTGAAGAAAAAAACTCAGTTGCAAGTCCAGTTGCAACTGGCTCAAAAAAAAATCAGTTGCAGGCGCAGTTGTAATGGCTATCAGGGCGACACGAATCTCAGTTACAAGTGAAGTTGTAATTGGGAATTTTTTTAAAAAAAAATCAAACAATAATAAAAAAATCTCAGTTGCAGGTCGAGTTGCGACTGAATATCAGGGGGACACGAATCTCAGTTGCAAGTGAAGTTGCAATTGGGTAAAATTTTAAAAAAAAATTCAAAAAATAATAAAAATACCAGTTGCGGTCGAGTTGCAACTGAATATCAGGGGGACACAAATCTCAGTTGCAAATGAAGTTGCAATTGGGTACAATTTAAAAAAAAATTCAAACAATAATAAAAAATCTCAGTTGCAGGTCGAGTTGTAACTGGCTGTCAGGGGACACGAATCTTAGTTGCAAATGAAGTTGCAATTGAGTAAAATATTTAAAAAAAATCAAAAAATAATTAAAAATCCCAGTTGCAGGTCGAGTTGTAACTGGCTATCAGGGGGACACGAATCTCAGTTGCAAGTGAAGTTGCAATTGGGTACAATTTAAAAAAATCAAACAATAATAAAAAAATCTCAGTTGCAGGTCGAGTTGCAACTGGCTGTCGGGGGACACGAATCTCAGTTGCAAGTGAAGTTGCAATTGGGTAGAATTTAAAAAAATTCAACAATAATAAAAAATCCCAGTTGCAGGTCGAGTTGCAACTAGCTGTCAGGGGGACACGAATCTCAGTTGCAAGTGAAGTTGCAATTGGATAATTTTTTTTAAAAAAAACAAACATAATAAAAAAATCTCAGTTGCAGGTCGAGTTGCAACTGGCTGTCAGCGGGTAGACGAATCTCAGTTGCAAGTGAAGTTGCAATTGGGTAAAAAAAAATTAAAAAATAAAAAAATAATAAAAATCCCTGTTACAGGTCGAGTTGCAACTGAATATCAGGGGGACACGAATCTCAGTTGCAAGTGAAGTTGTAATTGGGTAGAATTTAAAAAAAATCAAACAATAATAAAAAATCCCAGTTGCAGGTCGAGTTGCACTGGCTGTCAGGGGGACACGAATCTCAGTTGCAAGTGAATTGCAATTGAGTAAAATTTAAAAAATTATTCAAAAAATAATTAAAAAATCCCATTGCAGGTCCAGTTGCAACTGGCTATCAGCGATAGACGAATATCAGTTGCAAAGTGAAGTTGCAACTCAGTTAAAAATTATTATATTATTGGTGAGAGAAGAATCTCAGTTGCGAGTGCAGTTGCAACTGGCTCAAAAAAAAAAAACTAATTTATATATGCAATGGATATATAACTACAAAAATAAAATTCCGTCGATTTGATCTAACACAAAAATCTGCGGGCTGTTTGCACAAACATAAACACACCGCAAAAATCAAAGTCCTATCTTTTTTTCCCAAAGATTCGAACGCTCTAAAAATTGTATTAAACACACCTAAAAATCAAGTCCATCTTTTTCCCAAAATTTCAAACGCTCCAAAAATTGAATTAAAACAAACCACAAAAATCAAGTCCATCTTTTTCCCCAAAAATTCAAACATTGCAAAAAATTGATTAAACAAAAAATATTAGAAATGCTTTTGAATTAAATTCCTATCAAATTGGCAAATGACTAAAACACACAGTTAAACAATCTAAAAAACACGTTAAACGCTTGTAGCTCAACACTATTTCACAATTAAAAGGATTAAAGATCCAACCATATGCGTCTAAAATTAACAAAAGTAACCCACAAAAAAACAGCAACTCACAAAAAAAAGGCCGCACCGCGGAAAAAACAAGAAAAGACCCAGCAAAAAGACTGACCAAAAAACACACGAAACGGGCCGCACACTCTGGGACAAATGTCAAAACAGGCCACAAAAACCCAAAAACACACAGCCTAACTAGCACACCCCGCAAAAACAGCTAACTACAGCCCAACCAGCAACAGCACGAAAACAGGCCAACCCACGACGCGCGCGAATCGCAAAGCACAAAGGGAAATCGGACGGTCGCGCATGCGATTGAGCTCTAACAAAGTTCTCATGCGCATGAGAACTAGCAAAACCGAAGAAATATATATGAACATAAAGACATCGTGAATGAAAAATATCTAACGTTACAAACTGAAAGCAGAAAAATAAAACAAGAAATATGCAAAAACAAAAAATGGAGACAAAATAAAATAAGTTTATAAACAATGGTTAATACGGTCTTGAAGAAATGGGTTCGTGCAAATCCGAAACAAGTAACCAGTAATTTGCAAAAAACAAAAAAATACTAATAGAACAAAAATAACAACGGAAAATCCACAAGCCACACTGCCACACACGTAACTAGCTACAACTAGCAACAAAATCGTTTGTTACACATGCTACACACGTAACTAGCTGAGAATAAGCTACAGAACCAGAAAAAAACAACCGGAAAAATCAGTAGCTGAAGTTCACGGCCCACCAAAGAAGTAGCGGAGGAAAAATACAGCCCAAAACAGTTTTACTTTTGAAAGGAAGAAGCCCACGTTGGCCGGTTCCTACACGACCTGACCTCGTTGTAATCAGCGATTCATCGATCAGTAAATGGACGGCTAAACAGTCGATTGAGAATTAACAAAATTCTCAATCGACTGAGAACTAGCAAAACTGGTGCCAGTTGTGCACCTGGCTGCCTTCGTCTACATTAACCGTGTGGGATCCCCAACTGTGTTAGGATGGTATGTGAAGAAAGTCACAAACAAATGAAAACCACGAGTCCTATCATCAGCGAGCTTGAACAATCAGCCACGCCGCACCGAGGAACGCGAGAATGCTGCGAGGAGACGTAGTAATCCTGTAGCCACCGCCGCTGCTGTCGCCGTAGATGTCCGGGTACTCGCCTAAGTGTGGCTCCAAATCGTTGAAGTCCCCTCTTTTGATGGTGTGGCTGCATCCCCTCCTGAGGGCGTAGCGCACGTCCTCGACGGAGGCGCCGTTGTAGAACCTGAAGCCGTCGAGCGCGCTGGCCACGCAGTTGAGCACGTCCTCCGTCTCCACCACGCACGCGCCGCCGCAGTAGTAGTCCACCGCCCCCAGCGGCACGCCGATCATCCCCGACGGGCTCAGCCGGTACGCCTCCTCGCAGCACCCGTACACCTGCCATGGATTCAAGGTGAGACCGACATTTCAGTCAAAGGAATCAAAGACGGCCGGAGTCACACGGCGGTGCGTACCTGGCCGTCCTGGAAGCACTGCAGTGACCTCGCCGGCGTGTCTGGCAATGGCAGAGGCTCGATCGGCACTGTCATGCACAGAGTTCGCGTCAGTTTACTCCTTACATTAGAAACGTTAGCATTGCACCGCAGCGCGACGTATACCTGCGTTGCAGCAGCACGCGCAGAGGCAAAGAACGGCCGCAAAGCCGCACCAGCGGCGGCGGCTCAGGCGAGCGCAACCGCGGCAAGAAAATTGCGTTTGGATGGAAGTACAGAACGGTTGATTGTGCCGCTCACCCGACAGCAAACATGCGGCCTGGTCTGCAGAGACCGTACGTGCACCTTAATCTGAAAATTCAGCAATCTTCACAAGCGAGCGCTCTACCCAGGAAGAGAGATTGAAAAAAAATGGAGATGCGGGGTATCGATCCCCGTACCTCTCGCATGCTAAGCGAGCGCTCTACCATCTGAGCTACATCCCCTTGGTTGAGGTTTGCTCTGCTTGCCACTTATGTATATATAAATGCGTCTTATTAGTTAGACCAAATGTTTGCTCTGAAATCTGAGACGAATATGAGAAGTCACAAAGCCCAACTAAAACTAACCACTACCCCGAGCGCAGCTACGACCCGCACTGTTTCAGTTGAGCCAAGCCGGTACTAACGGCCCAAAATAGTGGCTTTTCCGGTTCAGCTTTCTGCGGACTGAGCCGCTTCGGCCCTTTGCCTTCTTCAGCAAAAAAAAAAAAAAAAGAACGGAAAATGCAAGACTAATGTGTGGGAGAATGATATTCCCAGCGAATATCGCTGTGCTTGTAACGGGCGAGATGCCCAACGTTATTTCGGAATAAAGTTAAGGTTTTAGTGTCAAAAAATAAATAAACAAATGCAAGACTAATATGGTGGTTCCAAAAAAAATAGAAATAAAATACAAGACCAATATGGGCACGACACGTTGATGCTAGGACCGGAGCACGCGGGCGGAGACAAGGCGATGCTGCTGTGGTGCCATGTCATGATGGCGATCAGCTCATCAGGGGATAGCCATCATGAGTCCACACAGCGATAAGAGCACGCCCCTATTTAAACTGGGAAAAGAAAACTCAGAGACCAGCCCAGCCCAGCACAGCACGCACGTAACGCATCCAGCCAGGCAAAATGGCTCGGATCGGAAGCCACAGAAAAAGGGAGCAGAGCCTTTCGTTCATCGCAGCATGCTCCAGCAAAAGCAAAAGCGGCAGGGTGATTTTTCCAAAAATTAAGCGATCCTAATTCAAAAAAATTATATATATTTATAAACCACGAAGAAGTGCAATTGGGCAATTAGGCTTTCCGGCGCATCGCTGGGCTGATCCTCCTCATCTGCCGACTGCCGCGCGGCACTGAAAGAAAGAAAAGCGTTTTGGATTTTGGTTGACGCTGTCCAGAAAAGGCAGTGCAGCAGCCATCATCAGGAAGCATGTGACGGACCCGATCCTTTACTTCCTTCCTTCTTTCCCTCAGCGCACACACCACAGCACGCTCGACCGATCCCCACACGAAAAGAGGAAGCAGAAAAGATGAAGGGCTGCCGAGCCGAGATCGGAGAGGCAAAAGGGGCGGCTCATCATCTTCTCGCGGCTCGTTTGCAGGGGATGGCAGGGCCTGGAATGGAATTATGGAATGGGAGGATCATGGTGGCCCGTCCAGCTCCATTACTCTTGTTTGCCTACTCCCGAACCGATATGGCTGCATAATCACACAACTGGATATACGACACTGCTCGATAGACCATAATAATTCGTACGAGAGAACGACTGCGCCGGCGTTAACCGAACTTGTGGTGGGGCTGTCTCTCTTTGGCCATGGAGCCAGCAAATCAGGGCGGAATCTCTTGGTGCCATTGCTCCGTACAGAAAGTAGTTTACTCGTTGCGTTCATATACATTTTTATTTTTCGAGTAAATTTCACTTTGTACCCATCTAGTGGAAAATCATCTAAATTGTCCATTTTACAAACTTTGGACCCGATTTGTTAAATGCAAATCTTGTTGGGCAACGTGTCAGGTGATGATTTAGGGTCGAGAAGTATCACGACAACGACGAGAAATTGAACCAAGTGCGAGGAGAAAGTCTGGCATTATCATCGTTGACGCCCTTCGATCTTTATCTATTTCGTCGCACCACTTAGACCCAACATGCTGGTCTATTCCGACGAAACATGAAGAATACCTAAATGGAGTCAAACCATTTAAAAAAAATTATATACGGTGTATTTCCAATTGTATTTCACTAAATGGGTAATAACTAATAAGTATCACAAATGCATAACCGTAGGATAAAAAGTGAAATTCACTTTTTTTTCAGGAAAAAAAGAGAGCATTCCTGGTCTTGCCGATGCACATAACCATGAGATATGTTCTCCAAGTGATACTTGTGCGCATACAAATTGGCTTACACGGCTTAAAAATCAACCAGCCAACATCAAAAATAAATTGAAGCCAGGTTACGAAGGCTAGACAAAGGGCATTCATAGTGCCGTAGGTGTTGTGTTCATCGTGCTGCACTAGTTTTTATGTTGTGGTAAGGGTTGGCCTTTTATGTTGCATACATGCCATTTTTCCTCAACGGTTGACCAATAGATATTTATTGCATGCATACAAATGTCTCACATGAATGTGCTTGAAATGTTGGGATGCTTTTGCATGTTTTTCCTGCATAATGTGATAAAGAAATATCAAGACAACGATGGATACAAAGAAAACAATTGTTGCGCGTAGGATTTTCTAGTAAAAAGTCGTCTAAATTATACATTTTACAAACTTTGGACCCTCTTTTTAATGCAAATCTCGTTGCGCAAGGTGTGAGGTAACGATTTAGGATCGAAAAATATTAGGACAACGACGAGAAATCAAACCGTGCGGGGAGAGAAAGTTTGACATTATCATCGTTGGCGACCTCTGATCTTTCCTAATTCGTCGCACCACTTAGAACTAACATGCCGGTCTATTCGAACGAAAGATGTTTAATACCTAAATGGAGTAAAACCGTGTTCAAAATTTTATATCGGGTGTATTTCTAATTTTATTTCACTAAATGGGAAATAAGAGTCACAGATGCACAACTATAGGATAAAAAGTGAAATTCACTCTTTTTTTGGTGAAAAAGGAGGAGAGGATTCCCGATCTTGGTGATGCACATAACCACCGGATTTGTTCTCCAAGTGATACTTGCGCGCATACAAATTGGCGTACACGGCTTAAAAAATCAACCAGCCAACATCAAAAATAAAATTGAAGCCAGGTTATGAAGGCTAGACAAAGGACATTCAGAGTGTTGTAAGTGTTGTGTTCACGTTGCGCTAGTTTGTATGATGTGGTAAGGGTTGGCCTTTAATGTTGCATACATGCATGTTTTTTCTCGGCGAGTGTTGCAACCAATAGAGATTTGTTGCATGCATACAAAATTTTCGCATGAATGTGCTTGAAATGTTGCGATGCTTTTGCATGTTTTTCCTGCATAATGTGATAAAGAAATATCAAGACAACTCGATGGATACAAAGAAAACAATTGTTGCGCGTAGGATTTTCTATTGTAATTATTATGTGAACTTTGTGTGTTACAAACATACTCTTGTTTTCACCCTAATCTCAATTGTCATGCAACTTCTCGCGTGCAGACCAGAAAAGAAAGCAAAACAAATACCCATCTCTCCCATTGGGTCATCACCAAGCAAATGCTGGCAAGCACAAGCTACAAATCCTTTGCGTCCGTAGGAGGGAAAAGGGCCTACGGCCGAAGTCAAGGCCCGCATGTGCGCCTCAGTTCTTCAGTCAGTCGCACGTGCCGTCCAGCTCCTTCAAACGGTCGCTGCCTCCTCCAACGAGCCCGTAGAATCCTAGGCTTAGCGTAACGCTGCGCTTTGCGCTTAATCAACAGACCTGCCCAAAATTCAAGCTGGAGCGGAAGAATTTAAACCTAGCAATGCCTGCGAAAAGTGGTCGGGATTGGAATCGCCAGCAGGGAAGATGCTTGGGCAATTAAGCAACTCATTATTGGGCTAGCTCTCTCCAGAATTTCATGTGCCAGCATACGTACGGTATTCGATCTTAATTATGAGCATTAGTTTTGTGTTGGTTGCTAAGAATGTGGTCATGAATCATGATCTTGGGCCTGTACGACGACGGTCTTAATAGATTTCAAGATCGTGTCTCTGCCCGCGTGATCATCGCTTCCTAACTACTCCTGCGCGAACTTTGCGGCTGGCTTGCGTGATGATGTGTGTGATGATCTCTCACTAATAATCTGTTCAGATTAGTTGGACGGAGCAGGTTGCACATGGCAACAGTTTTTGCTATTTCAAATGGCTGGCTGGAGCGGTAATTTTGCAGGAATTTCACTCAAAAGACAAGGATACCGTTTTTTCTTATTTCAAAGTTTTTGTGGAGTCATATGCTATATGAGCATGCAGATACATTGTCCTGAGATATATGGCATCCACATGAGTTCCATCATGGCCAACACAAGCAACGCTCCTTCACATGACAACCATGCATGCATGTTCATCTCCATCCATCCATCTGTGATCTCTCCAACTGGAAAAATTGTGATTCCTTTCCTTCTCATGATCTCCATCAATGCGTGCGCCGTAGATTCTCCCCGAACTTTGTTGTCCCAAAATAACAAGGTACCACAGAAACAAGGACTCCTTTATGCTTACTGATGTATATGTATTAAGCTTTACTAGGAAATGTGCCCGTGCGTTGCAACGGGAGAGAAAAAAAAGCTATGTTGGAGATGCGTTTTTTTTCTTCTTTTTGTGCCTTTCCAGTTCGACAAAGATGTGCACCCATTTTTTCACTTGCAGCCAAGTTCCATCTTCCCTGCTTCAGTTTCAGGTTCATCGGAAAAGAAGAAAAAAACCCAGAGAAATTGGCTCACCCACACTATTTCATCGTGTATTCATTGATGCGTTGTTCATAAATAATAAACCTTAATCCACAGAGTTTGTTGTATGCAAAATATAACTGATTTTGTATGTAAAATCGACTGGAAGTAAATTGGATCATTTTGATTGGTTATTATTGCCGAGAAGCATGAAAATTGGATCTCGCCGCCGCATCCAACCTGAAAATAAACGTGCAAATTAATATTTTGAGTTGTCAGCTTCAGCCATGCCTGATTGATTACAGATGCAATACCGATGCAATACACTCCAGTTGGATTCAGAAAGAGGAGGTTGTTCTTCAGTACCAAATCGATCAAGTACTGCATTCCCAACATGACCTTCAGAGTTCATTGAGAACATATGATTAAATTTACCCCTAGCAAGGAAAACTAATGGATTAAATGAAAGAAACGAAGATGATCATGGCTTGGTGGTGATTGGTCGGCCGAGCTCGGCCTCAGTCAAGCACAAGAGGTTAACGTACTCGGGGCCGCAGATGGCGTCGCCCATGATTCCCGACGGCCTGAGCACGCTGTCCACGTCCTAGAGCAGCCGAACCAGGATCAAGAAGACCACCTCCGGCTTCTGTGAGGTTTGATGGAGCAGCCTCAAGAAGATGTTGTATGTTAAGCTGAAAAGTTTCAACAATTAGCTGAATGTCAGCAATAGCATCTTCCTTCTCTGTAATTGTGTATACCAATCTGCT
Organism: Poa pratensis; assembly: GCA_947311845.1. Taxonomy (NCBI): domain Eukaryota; kingdom Viridiplantae; phylum Streptophyta; class Magnoliopsida; order Poales; family Poaceae; genus Poa; species Poa pratensis. Next base: position 20,563,854 of record CAMZMU010000076.1, on the reverse strand, counting down.
TCCTCTTAGATCGATTTCAGAGTTTGCGCGGCATCAACTCAAGGCGTGCAGTTCGGATGCATCTTCAGTAGTGAAAGGACAATGATGTCGCCTAGAGGGGGGGTGAATAGGCGATTAAAACTTTTCCGGTTTAGTCTTGCTAATTGCGGAATAAAACTAGGTGTTTAAATTAACAAGCCAACAACCTAAATATACTAGGCTCACCTATGTGCACCAACAACTTATGCTAATCAAGACAAGCAACAATGTGATAGCAATATAGAATATTTCAAGCACAAAGGCTATCACAATGTAAAGTGCATAAGTAAAAGCCTCGGGTATAGAAATAACCGAGGCACGCGGAGACGAGGATGTATTCCCGATTTCCTCCTTGTTAAGGGAGTACGTCTCGTTGGAGAGGTGTGAACCAACACAATGGTTCAACAACCACAAATGTTTCACCTTCTTCTCCGATGAACCGCACCACAAAGGTTTGGTTCACCTTCCACTATCGGAATCCTTCGAGGCGGAAATCCGGAGCCTTTCAACAACGATCCAGGGCACAACCCACAACGGGATTGGGGGCTCCCGAACAGCTACAAGTGACCACACAAGGGTCTCAACCACCACACGGGCGTCTAGGGTCCAAAGACGCAAGAGTAACAAGTTCACAAGGTTTCAACTTTCACGAATCCTCGTGGAGAGCACACACCGATGCAACAAAGCAATGGCAAGAGCACAAGTGCTCAAATCCTTCACTCTCAAATTCCAACAAAGCAACAAATGCTTATGGGGGAATAAGAGAGGAAGAACAAAGAGGAGATGCACCAAGAACTCCAAGATCAAGATCTACTAGGTTCCCCTCACTTAGAGGAAGATGGAATGGATGAATATGTAGATCTAGATCTCCTCTCAATTTCCCTCAAAGATATGCAAGAATCATGGGAGTGATAGAGAGGAAGGCAAGCTTTTCCAAAGGTCAACAATGGAGGTGAGAGAGGGGAAAAACGAGCTCGAAGAATGAATGGAACCGTTGGGGAAGAAAGCCCCTTAAATAGTTCCCTCAAAAATCTGGCCGTTGCAGGCGAAACAGGGCCGCAGCGGTAGTACCGGGCCTCAGCCTGTACTACCGACCGGGGCAGGAGCAGTCGATGTCGATGAAGGTAAACGGGCCTCGCTCACCGCCCGCAGCGGTAGTACCGGACGAAGACACGCGGTAGTACCGCACCACTACCGGGGCAACTACCGGTTAAAAAAACCTCGAATACAGAAAGCCTCCCGGAGATGCGGTAGTGACCCGGTACTGCCTGCGGTAGTGCCGCACGGCCAAAAAGACGGGGTCACCCGGTAGTACCGGGCTTGGGTCGGTACTACCGGCCTAAGAAGAAACTGCAGAAACAGATAACGAAAACCGCAGAAACAGAAGAAACCGTTGGGGAAATATTTAGGGTCACAAATATGGAGGAGATATCACACATGGGAGGTGTGGACCTTATCTCGAGAAGGACCGGTAATATTTCCAACACCGAGAACGCAACAAGTTTTCCATCCGGACTCCGTTTTCAATGATCTTGGGCTTGCTCCGAAGATAATCACAAGCACAACAAGATCATGCATATACACATCATAGTCCATCATGTGAGGAGGATAACACAAGAGGAGAGTTTGACCTCACTACAAGAGACGAACCGGTAAAACCTCCAACATCAAAAACACCACAAGATATCCAAATGAAATCCGTTTTTGATGAACTAGAGCTTGGTATGGAGATGAACACAAGCTCTAAATTTTCACATGGATAAAAGCCAAATAAGAACCAAGAAAGATGATATGCCAAATATGAAAAGGTTTGAGCTCTACATAAAGATGCGATCAAGTTACTCACTTGAGAGCCCCTCTTGATAGTACGCCGTCTATCCTATAACCCGGTCTCCCACTAACACCATGAGACCGATAAAATAGAAACCCTATCAAGATCATACCTTTGCCTTGCGCATTCCACTTGAGCTAGATGATGACGATCTTGATCTCTTCAAGTGGACCACCTTTCTTGATTGCGCTTGCTAGCACATGCTTGATGAAGACTTCTCCAAATACTCCCCCATACACCATTATGAGAGAGCCTCGCTAAGCTCCGTCTTCATGTATCCATTGCAAGCTTCAATCAAATGATATCTTCCGAGATAGGTCATATTGAACTTGCACTTCATAATCTTCTAGAGTCCAACACATGAACTCCAATCTTTTCCTATGGACAAGATCTACAAGTATATCTCAATGCAAACATTAGTCCATAAGGATTGTCATTAATTACCAAAACCACGCATGGGGCAACACATGCACTTTCAAGTAGCAGTTCAGAATGATCAAGCAGTGTAGTAGTCTGCTCGGATGGATTGGCACAAGATCCAGCGGCGGACTCTCAATGAGGCGGCGCTCGATTAACTGCTGCGGCGGAGCTGGCGAACTACCACAGTAGGGGCGACACTCGGTGGAGTTCAGATCAGCGGCGTCGGCGGAGCAAAGGGGTGGCGCGCGGGGCAGCAAATCGGCGGCATCCGCGACCCAAGGGCGGCGCGCAGGATATCCTAGGAAACTGTCGGGGGGCGGGGTCCCGCGAGAAGGATCCGGGAAGGGGGCGGTCAGCGTATAGTGGCCTGCCGGCAAGGTCGAGCAGAGTTCGGAGGCCGTCGGAGGAAGGGAGGGCCATACCGTGGCCGTGAATGGAGGCAGGGCTATGCAGGGCGGCTCCGGGGGCCGGGATGGAGTCGGGTGTAGGGAGGGATGCACGAGCCACCGAGCTGGGAGGTAAGATGTCGGCGCCGTAGCATGAGATGAAGTAACGAACAGTTTTTTCCACTTATCGGTGGCACGCTGAGTAATTTCTTCGACTCTGAGGGGGCAATTCTAATGACGTAACACAAGAAGCCATCATCCCTTTACTATTAGGTAAAGATAAAGATTCCACTAAAAGGATAGGGAATTACTTCTTTCTTTGTATACTCAATTTCGCACTGCCCTTTTCCGTTCACATGTTGCGGCCTCACATGGACTCTTCTTCTCTTTTTAGTAGCATATAGGGATGTAAGTTTTACCCGTTCTTACCATTTTCATGTTGCAAACGAACAGGGGTGGTCCATTAATTGCATGAATTATACGGTGCTCTTCATGTTACCACACAGTAATTACTTCTAAGACAACTTATTTTCATGTGAAAAATCATAATTTTAGTCCCCAAGAGGACAGTATCCGAAGCAATCACGAGAGAATTTAAAATAAAGTACTTTATTGTATGTGGCCAGATGGGGAGTACACTGTTGTTGTGTGGCTGTTTCTGGCACTGCGGGTGGGGGTCGTGGCCACCATCTGCCCACTGGCTTTAATACTGTTGTAGTTAGTATCTCGTTCTGAGGAAAACCATACAGATGATAGGGTATCCTAGGGCTGCTGCTGACAGTTCATTAAGTCTAATTAATAAAAGGAATTGACTGTGTGTATTGTGGTCCATCAATAGGCATAATCTCTATCGCTTGGTTTAAATTCTTGAAAAAAAAAGTTGCACTAACAAGCTACCTTTACTCAACTAGTAAGTCAGATTGGATTACCAAACCACACACTTAGTGCTCTGTGCTGAAGCTGTAAAATAAGGTTTAGTGGTTCTAGGCCGTGCCTGTGAGTGGCCAACAGAAACGAGCAGGGATCCGATCCATCTATAATACAGTAGTATTACACTACACAGCTATGGATCACATGTATTGATGTATATCAGTAGTACTTTTACAGGTAAGAGGAAGTGGTTCAGATAAGGAGTATCTCCCTGATGCTCTGGATCTCCTAGTACCCAAACAGTCAATCATGCACTTTGGACATTTGAATATTTTCTGTCTCGCAAGTTGGAGGCCGCGGATTTGTATACATATGCACGCAAAGGCATCGATCCATAGCTGTGACGTATGCTTGTGTAAGATCGTGGTATGTAGTGGTTGTTAAATCTTGCTTGGTAGCCACTAGAAGTACACAGACACTGGTTTTTTAAGATCTGAAATGGCTTCGGGCGTGTTTGGTTTTCCTGCATTGCCTCCAAACAGGCCCTGAAGATGTAAAAACTGGGCCGTTTGGTTGCCCGGAAAAGGAGTTGGCCCGCGCCCGCATGAACCTTAAAGCACCCCTCAGCCTGGCCCTGAAGGAACGGCCGAATCGGCCGTTTTTTCAGAGCCAGGTCTGGGGGAGCTAAATCGAGCGAGGCGGGAAACGCGGCAGCGCGCGGGGATGCAGGCGCAGAGATGGCGGGAGACGAAATATTGGGCCGCCGTCTGGCGGCAAAGCTACACTCACCTCCTCCTTTACTCGGTTACCACCTCGAGGTAGAGGATAAACTCCATTATTTCGGCACCGAGAGAGGCGGGGGCGACGGCAACGGGGACGATTTAGATCTGACCCACACCAAGGCGGCGGCTTTAGATCTTGGGAGGCTCCGGCGACGGTGAGGGCGGCGGCGGCCGCAGTGGAGGCCTTCTTCTCCAAGAGTCCCAGACCAAGATCTGCCACATCTTCCACGGCACCGGCAGCTCAAGACCGTCTGCTCCATGGAGGTAAACACCATACCACCTAGGTACTGCGTAGAGTAGTGATATGCGTAGATGGTTGGGTAACTCATCGATGTCGATGGATCTAGGACCCGAGGACGCAGTTAATCGTTCAGGCTACCGCACGGATAATAGTGACGAAGGACTGGGTGTTGTTAGTCCACCATAGAGCTGTTCGTCGCAACTACAAAGAGGTAATCAGGTACGGACCATTGTTTGTCCGAGACCAAGAGAGGATAGCCAACCTGAACTACATCTACAACAACAATGATATTGAGGCTATCAACATGCTGCGAATGGGTAGAGCCCCTTTTGCTAAGCTAGTGGAGACGTTCTGGGTTAGAGGGCTGTTACAAGACAGCATACACACCAGTGTGGAAGAACAAGTGGCAACGTTCTTGCATGTTGTTGGACAACCAGAGGTTCAGAGTGATTCACATCACTTTCAGGAGATCCAGTGAAACTATCTTGAGGTACTTCAGGCAAGTCCTCTATGTTGTTGGGGAGCTCAGAGGTGAGATGATCAAGCCACCATCAAGTCAGACTCCACAGAAGATAAGGCAAAGCCTGAGGTGGTATCCATATTTCAAGGTGAGCAGCTTTTACCATCTAGTTCATGCCATCCACTCAGTGTTTTGGGTACTAACATCACATTGTGTTCTTGTTAACAGGACTGCATAGGTGCTATTTATGGTACTCATGTCACAGCTCGAGTGCCCAGGTCTCAGACTTCTGCTTACAGAGGTAGGAAGCACTACACCTCTCAGAATGTGCTTGCAGCTGTTGACTTCGACCTCAAGTTCACCTACATGCTGGCTGGTTGGGAAGGATCTGCCCATGATGCTAGTATCATGTCTGATAGCATGAGTCGACCTGATGGGATCAACATACCAGATGGCAAGTTCTACCTAGCAGATGCAGGATATGCATGCCGCCCTGGTGTTCTTCCACCCTTCAGGTGTACCAGGTATCATCTTAATGAGTTCAGCGCTAGGAACTTCCCTAGGACCGCCCATGAATTGTTCAACCTGAGACACTCAAGCCTGAGAGTCACAGTGGAGAGAGCTTTTGCTGCTCTGAAGAACAGATTCAAGATCCTTGATCAGAAGCCCTTTCATCCTTTCCGCACCCAAGTGAAGCTGGTCCTAGCATGTTTCATTCTGCACAACTGGATCCTTGGATGGGGCATAGATGAGTTCTTCCCTGATGAGGAAGATGTGATTCCAGATGGGCAAGACTTTGGCCATGGTGTGGAAGCAAATGATCAGGAAGCTTGGAAGGTGCTGAGAGAGGAGTGGGCAAACTCTATGTGGGCAAACAGAGGCACCTACAGGATCTGATCAAGAAGAAGAAGAAGAAGAAGAAGAAGAAGAAGAAGAAGAAGAAGAGGAAGAAGAAGAAGAAGAGCTAGAAGAAGAAGAAGTAGTAGCTAGAGTTCAAACATTGCCATGCCCGTAAGAACATTCATTTGCTAGTAGCTAGGAGAACTTGTATGTGCTGATGAACTGCTATTTGCTAGTAGCTAGGGTCGAAACTTTGCTATGAACGCGATGAACTGATTTTATCCATGGTAAGTTCACCACAGCTGGGAAGAGGTGACCAGAATCAAGGTCGTTTGGCAACCAAACACTGGGTTTTTATCCTTAAACGCGAAAGTTGTCAACCAAACAGCAGGACATAAAAAACTGGCTCAAGAGAAACAGGTCTGGCTCTCCCTTTGTGGGCAACCAAATGGGCCGCAGAACGTGGCTCAGACCTCGTTTTTCCGTGGCCAGGCCCTGGGGAGCCACGGATGCAAGAGGCCCCCCAAAAAGCATGCAGGTAACCAAACATGCCCTTCATGATTTTGATGGTGGTGCCTGAAAGATTTTGCAGTGGTTGCATTTGTTTGCTACAAAGAATTTTGAACATAGTTAGGCACGCGCGCATGCGTGTTTGGTCCATGCCCTAGCTGCTCCAAGGTTAAATGCTGAGATATATACATCAGTGTTTTGTGACTTTGCCTATTTTGTGACGAAAATATTCTCCGAACATGATGTGTGCATTGTGATGTAAGAAAGGATTCTTGTTATGATTCAGTGCCAATACGTGTTTATCCTTGCAATAGTTCAACGACTGGGCACACTGATTTTTTCGATAAACCATAACATACTAGTATCAAGATACCAATACATCTGGTCTCTACAACAACATAATTTTAAAACTAGCCAACACAGTCAAATTATTCAGAAAAAAAAGGAAAACAAAAACGAAAGACATGACCAATAAATGCCATACCAAAGCCACCAACGGCAAACAGCCACACAGATACCCTCCACAAGCAATGCCTCCATGAACAGGACGACATACAATTGTCATTGTTGTCGGATCTTGCCAATGAAGGCCAAATCATGGGTTTTCACGATGCCAATCAAATCCGAGCAACAACAAGCAATGTCTTCAACAAAGAAGCGATGTGAAAACACCGTCTTCGCCATCTACGACCAACTAAGGTCATGCATAGCGTTTTCAGTCAACAAGGATTTTAAATTTTGTTAACATAGCTACTAAGGTTTAAACATCATCTTCATGAATGACACCAAATGACAATTCCGGCGGACAGCTCTTCAGCGCGGCTACCAAGGTGAATGTTGGGAACAGCCATAAGGCACCCTTATGTTCCTCCTATTGGATCGACGGGCTCCCCCACGCCCCACCACCACACATACACACCCAAGCCAAGCACAAGTACATGAACATCCATGATGCCCACTCTGACCTGAAGTGGATCTCAGACCTTTTGGTGGGTAATTCCAATGTCTAGCACATCTCTTGGTTTGTCCACCTATGGGGTCTTCTTGCGGGAGTTGTTCACACTCATGTGGTGTACAACACCATCACTTGGGCCTCAAAAAAAAAAAAACACCATCACTTGGACCCTTACCGCAAATGGGGCCTGCACTAACAACTCAGCTTACAAAGCACAATTCGTTGGATATTCCTCCTACCCTTTCATAAATATTGTCCGGAATACTTGGGCCCCTCTGAAGTGAACGTTCTTTGCTTGGCTTACCGTACAGAACAGACTTTGGACTTGGACCACCTGGCCGGTAGACGATGGCCCCAACAACTTCCTGCCAACTTTGCGAATGTCAACCGAAAACTGCAAGTCACGTCCTTTTTGTGTGTCGGTACTCGAGAAGGATCTAGACGGACGCCGCTTCATGGCTTAGCTGCCCAAGTCTCATGACAAGCCTTGGTTCGGACCGACCGATGGTTTGCGACTATCGGAAAGCCCTGGGTGCCACGACACAGGGGCGGAGGCAGGATTAGAGCTCAAGGGGGGGCAACCATGGTAATCCTCCATTATGGTTGGGGGGGGGGGGGGGGGGCAAACATGATGTTTTTCGTCTAAAAATCGTTTTTATACTAGGTTTATGCACAAAAAATTCTTGTTGCAGCAGGCGGGCCAAGGCCCATGCTGGTCCCTCCCCCTAGCTCCGCCACTGCCATGACATCCTCCTCGCCTAAGGTTATAAAAACCACGATCATCCTCATCGCGTGGGAAATCAGGAAGGGAAGAAATGTGCGAGTTTTTCGCCAACAAATTTCCGATGCCATCCCACCTGTTCCAGTGCATCAAAGATGAAGGAAAGAATTGGATTCTGGTTGGAGCTAAGAAGCTGGCGGAGACCATCGCCTGATTCCTTTGCCGGCCTGTTGTATTTCCTTTTTTTCCTCCCTCTCCCTCTCTTTTACTTTAGGCCTTCCGATATTTGTTCCTTCTTTTATCGAATAAAAAAAGCAAAGCTTGTGCCTTTTTTCCGTCTCCCTCTTTTCAAATAAAGCACGAATCAATAGCGATCTCGTTCGTTTGGTATTCACCGCGTTGGTGTATTGTAATGTCCTCGGTAGAGCCTCGAAGATAGCAGGAATAAGCAGCAGTTTGGAAAGACGCGGAGATTAGTTCTCTTACCCATGCATGCATGTCGTTGACAACATGCATGCGCTCGGCTGCCCAAACAAAACCTTATCGCACCCATGCATGGCAACTCGTAAACAACTCCGGTATGTGGTTCCAGCTTTACTACTTTCTTGAGATGAGAAAGGAAGTATTTTGCAAAATATCCATGCACGGATATTCGCTTTCGCACTACTCGATGCATACATGCTCGCCATATATGGGTTTTCCATGCACGTACGTCTCAATTGTGAATCTCTCGTCGACCGTCATGGTTGCTTCTACTCAAATCAACACTAATCACAAGGTCGCTATTTTTTTGAAAGTGTCTTCCCCGTCTCGATCGAACAAGGACGAAACGTTTACACGTACAGTACGTACGTTACGTAGAGTTGCTCCCGTTTCACACCGGCCATCACATTTTCTAGCTAGGGCGGTGCTGCAACGGTACGTACGGGATCCGGCACCACTAATCTCACCTCCGCCGCCCACGCTCGCGTTCCTAGCTGGCAGGACATAGTATATATGCCTGACATGGCACTTTCGAACCAAACAAGATCTCCCAGCCCAGCGCGTCAGTCATATACCTATTTTTCTTGACCAGAAATTTGAATTCCACTACTCGTATACTTCTCGCCTGCACACTGCGGGTCAAAGTAGCAGTAGGGCCGACGCAAACGGACGCGTGTTTGGTCGTCCGCCCATGTCCGTTCTTGGTGGCAGTGCGCCCAACGGCCCGACACATCGCAAACGGACACATTTTTTGTGTGGAACGATTTAGTAAAAAGGCCATACATGGGCCTTTTTCTCTCATATATAGGGATGGGCCACAAACGGCCTTTTACAATCATGAAATATAAACATAAAATATAAAAATATAAACAAACGGCCTCGAGGACGACGTACTATGGCGTCTTCCAGAGATGCGGCGGTGGAACGACGGCCGGCGGCGTGGGGTTGCTCCTGCTCCTGCTCCGGGAGGGGTGGCGCCCGCTGGGCCTCCCAATGGCCGCCATTCCAGATCCAGCTCTGCCCGAGCAGGCCTGGTGTTAGGGGCGGCGCCGGAGGCAATTCCACATCCATGGCCTCCCAGCATTGGCGTGGCTCCATGGCCGCGGCCTGCTGCGCCTGCAGGGCCTCCTCCTGCTCTCGGGCGACGTCCTGCAGGACCATCTCCCAGCGCTTGGCCTCGTCCTCGTCCTTGGATTTCATGGAGGCCTCGAGCGCGGCCTCGAGCTGGGCGTCCTCATCGTCCACCTCCATCTTCACTGCTGGTGGAGGCGGCGGTGGTGGTTCGCCAATCCGCAGCGCGTGCGGCGGCACTCGTGGTGCGCCCCGCCGCAGTGTGTGCGGCGGCGGTGACCAACGGCCGCTTGGCGGTGTCGGAGCCCGCGTGTAGAGCGCCTGCCGCCGCAGGCTGTGCTCGTCGCTGAACCACGTGCCCCAGTTGGGGGACGTGGCCGCGAACGCGGGGTCGTCACGGACAGAACTCGGGAGACGCGCGCGGCGGCGCTCAATCTCCAACTCCAGCGCGCAGCGGCTCGTCGGGATAGGCGGCACCGGGATCCGCTGCGGGTTCAGGTGCCAGTGGTCAGGCAGTTTTGCATCTGGCCACGGCACCGGGACCGCGTGGTTCCAGTACCACCAGCAGTCCTCGACCCGCACGTACATGCGGTCGCGCCGCGCTATCTCGGCGCCGGCGGCGCGAGGGAGAAAACGGCGGTGAGCGGCACTGGGGATGACGGATGACAGTGGGGATGGGGAAGGGGATGGGGTGGGGGTGGGGCGGCGTCGGCGGCCAGAGGACGAGCCTGCCACGCCGTCGTGCTTGGCCTTGCCGAATCCCCGCCACCGGAGCGGCATGGTGGCGGTGGCTAGGGTTTTGGTCGCCGGAGAGGGAGCGGCAGTGGAAGGGTGGAAGTGGGGGCGGTGGGTGGGGGCTGGCCGTCGCTATCCCCTGGCATAAAAAGGACTGGGCCAGGGGAGGCTGACCGTCATCGTGTCACTGCCAGGTAGGCCTGGGGAGGACACCACGCGTGACCACGTGGACACGCAGTCAGTCCGCCGCGCGTCCGCGTAGACGCGCAGCGGACTAAAATCGGCCACGGTCTGATTTTGCGTCACCCCGTTGGGCCCTGGTTTTGGTCCAACACAAGCCAAAAGGACGCGCGGGGACTCGATGCGTCGGACCGTTGGAATCATCGTTATTTCCCGTTCACGGTACAGAGCGGGACAACTAGCTAATTTCGGCTGTTTCTGTATATCATTATCACGCAATCATCGGCCATCCGTCTCCTCCTCTCTGATCTACCCGTCTCGTCATGCCAGAGCCAGATCGAGCGCGTCGCGTCAACACGCGCGTTCACTAGTCTCATGCTCACCCCAGCATGTCACGAGCCACTTGCTAGCTGTAGCCTGTAGCCTGAACCTGCTGACACGACCATCCGAAATATCCGACAAAGGCGAGTTGTAATCAGCACGGGCAAATTACCCGTGATCGCAGTCCGATCAACGTAGTGACGCGGTAATGCCCAAGTAGCCTCGCGCCTGCATTTGAAGCAAAAGTACGATTTAAACCTTAAATTGGTAGAGGTCGAGTGGATCAAATTCTAAAATCGAAATTCCTATCGTTCACATCTTAACCTTGTCAATCTCGGTCTATTTATACCTTGTACCAGTTTTCGACGACACTCCCTCCATTACTAAATATAAAATGTTTTAGCTGTTTCACGTGCTGACTAGATGCAAATTGAAATGAGTTAACATACATACTAAAACATGTCTACACCGGATAAGGTTAGAACATCTTACAATTCGAAACGGAGAGAGTAATTTGCTACCCTCCCTAAATAAGATGGCTGACATCTCATATAGATCTTCTATCTCGTCCAATTTTGGGCCGCCGACCATTTTGTCCGCCACCGCCCCTGCAGCTGCTCTCTCTGCTCCCCATTAGCCACCACGATAGAGCCCAGTCGTTCCATCCGCCGTCGAGACCCAGCCCAATCATCATCTGTCACTGGTTCGCCACCCACACGGTGGCCGCGCTACATGTCCACCATGGTACTGCTGATGGGCCGCCCCCTATGCTTGTGCTTAGAGTTGTAGGTCGGCGAGTATGGCCTGCAGTGCGGCGGCGGCGATGAGCGGGTTGCCCTTCCTGCCTCCACTTTCCTTGCAGGGCGACGGGAAGGGCACTGCAGGTCGACCTTCTTGCCGCCACTATCCTCGCGGAGGCGGCGTTGGAGTCGCTCGGGGTAGGTCGTGGCCAGCAGTCACACCTCACCGTTGCTCTGAGTTGCCGAGACATCTGACGCCTCCACGTAGGCCGGTAGCGTGATCTCTCACACTGCGTCGTGCACCGGTTTGCGTCCGTCAGATTGAGGAAGAAGAGCCTTACACGTGAGGTTCATGTCGGTGAGAGTAGACTGCAATCCCAGCCGGATCGTCGCATTCTTGGTGTACCAAACATGTCCATGATTCGATTTAGATTGGAATACAATACTATAGCGTGGGAACGACATGGATCTCGACTTGTAGTGTTCGATCCACCATACTTATACGAGCTCAAAGTTTACAGACTTTTTTCCGCATTTGAAACGCTCAGGAGCAAGTTGGGAATGCACAGCGCCCCGTGATCCGATCGGGTCACGTACTAGTGCCGGAAAGGAGGCCAGCGCGTGCATGCAATGCACCATGCGTCCTACCCTATCTGTCGACGCAGCTACGCGTCCGAAAGCAAAACCAGAGAGACGGACGAACGATCGTATTCGTATATGACAGTACTATACTCCGTATATACTAGGACGCCGTACGTCACCGCTGCATCACCTCGATCGAACGTGCTCGCTTAGTTTAATCGCCTCCGCTCAAGTACGTAGTGCTCCGTCCGTGGTACTGCATGCAGCAACCTCGGCGAGCTGAGTAGTGGAGTACTTAAATTCTGTAACCAACCAAGTCGGGCAGTCGGCACAGACCGTGACCAGTAAAAGTAAAACCGAACATAATAGAGTAAAACCGCGCTGACACTGCCAGACTGTGAGAGACACCAACGTCACGCTTCCAGTGCTGCTGCGTTCGTCCAATCGGCTCGCCACATGCCGGATCAGAGAGGTTCGGATTTGAAACTAAACCCCTACCCTGCGGAATAATTAACCACTCCATCCATCCCGTCACTAATCATTCAGACAGCCCCCTCCTCCTCCTCCTCCCGAGCCCGTGGATCAGATCACGTGGATGCCACATGCCCGTTGCGTGTACTGTTATGGATGTTCACAACCGTCTGTCCTATCGCCTCCCGTTCTCGCCGCCAAGTTGCTCCTTCAAATCTCCTTAAACAATGGCATCCCGAGCCGCCAGTCCGTGCGCCAGTGCGTCACCTCACCTCACCTCGACAATCAAAACCAGCTTCGAGAATCCGATGGGCCGTGGTGATGCGAGATGACGCGAACGCGCTTAAATTAAGCATGTCTGAAGCCAACGGCACGGATAATGTCAGGGCTCGGTCGATCGAGTTATCAACGATGCCGATGAGATGAGAGATTCAGAGCATCCCGGCCGTCGAACTAGAAGAAAGGCTACTGCAACTGCTGGATATTTTCACGGGTGCACGTCCCGATGCATCATCATCCTTCGCTTTCAGTGACCACACACACACAGACACGCGCGGGGAGATCCGAGGGAAAAGCTTTGCACTGGCCGCAAAGCAAGGTGCTGCACTGGGGGAGAGCGGCGATCAGGTCAGTTTGCTTGCAAAAGCGGGCGAGAGAGACGAGATGATGATCTACCCGCTAGATCCCATCGCTCAGCGGCAGACGAGAGAGAGCGCAGGCATGGACCGCCCGCCGGGGCTGGCAGAGGCGCCAGTGAGTGCATTGGGCCAGAGCGACCGGTCAGTCACTGTGCACCATTTACGGGCAGCTTTTAAGATGCACTCAACGCATTGGCCGGATGTGAGCGACACAAGGATTCCTACTACTGTCCTAGCTCTGTACGTATAGAGATGGGTGCGAGAAAGGGATTCAAATCATACTCACTACTTGAGAGATGAGTACTACTGTACAACATACAATGGCTTTCAAGTACAGTTTCGGTCCATGGTGTAGAGAGCAAATGGCGAAAGCCCGAATCATGAGGTGAACAAAAGAATGTCCAAACAAAATGAAAGGCTGTAAGTACTACCGTGCAATGATACTTGAGGAGGAGCGACAGCAATGGCTAACAACAACAGGCGCAGGGCAGGGAAGATAACTAATTGCACTGTAACAACAAACACGCATTCGAGAAGATGCAATCAAAAATATCCCTTCCTTAACTAACCACCTTCTCCACATACCAGTCACCCCGACAACATACAGCAGATCTTTTTTCTCATCGAGCGAGTTTTCTTCCTACAGTATTTTCCAAATTCACAAACTGTACAAGTAGCGAGTTCTTGTCGAATGAATAATTCAAACGGCCTCCGCCTTTTCCCGCCAGCTTCCTTCCTGGATCTTCTTCAGTTGCTGCTCCCCATCCATCGCTGCCGGTGGCCCGTACGCCTCGCATCAGATCGCACCTGCCCGCGCGCGTCGCTGTCCGTGGCAGCATGGCTGGCTGGAACCCATCCCCATCCATCAGCAGCTCATCGCCTGGCATTTCACCGGGAGGGAGCCTCGGTCGAACCCGCTGCGGGACAGCAGGGTCCCTACCACTGCCAGGTCGCGGCAGAACACGCCTTGGTACACCGGCGCCGGCGAGGCCACGGCGGTCCTAGACAATGCTGGAACGATCCCGGCAGCCTTCCCAGTTGGTTTCGCCGTCCGCACGGCGCAGCTGTTTGTTGTGATCGGAACGATGCCCGTCTCCCTGGAAGGACTCTCCGGCAGCAGCATCGCTGCCGCCGCCGGTTGTTGCTTTGACAACGCTGCTGCCGCCGCGGCTTCCCTGGCCCTCTGCCGATCGGCAGCCTCCTCGTCGATCACGGCCGACATCAAGAACGAGTACCCCTTCTGCAGCATCCTGTATAGCAGCAGAGCGGACATGCGGGCCTGGTCGCGCACCGCCTCCAGGTCACGGTGCTCGTCCACCAGCTCCAGCCGCTCGCCGAACACCACGGCACGGTCAGGCTTGAGCTTGAGCGACAGCAGCAGGTGAGCGCGCTCCAGCTCGGACCGCGTGCACCCGCGCCGCACGCCCAACAGCGCGTAGTAGTCGATGTTACACGCCTCGCCGACGGCCACGCGGCCGCGGAGTCCCTGGATGCGGGCGATCAGTGCGCGGTGCGCGCCGGCGATCTCCCGGTACCGCACGCCGCCCTGTGGTCGCCATCTTGGCCCAGGTAGCTTACCGTCGCGGAGCGCGGCGTCGTACAGAAGTTTGAGGTGGTCAAGGTCGCGGAGGGAATCGCTGAGCGCCCCCACGGACTGAAGGAGGTCGGCTCGGGCGCGCAGCGCCGGGATGTACGCAGGGTCCAGAGCCAGCGCACGGTTGCAATCCGCGATGGCGTCTGCTGGGCGGCCGCCAGCCTGGAACGAAGCGGCGCGGCCGACGAGGCACGCGGCAGCGAACGTGTGAGGGAGCACGCCGCGGCGTGCCTCGAGTATCTTGGAGAAATGGCGAACGGCCTCCGCCGGGAGGGCCGCGTCGAGCGCCGCCATGGCCGCCGTGCGGCGCCGTAGCAGGAGCTTCACGTGGGCGAGGAGCTGGGACACGGCCTCCGACTCAACGGCCGGGATGATGAACGCCGAGCCGGACTTGGAGGACTTACCCGACGGCACCGAAGCGACGGCCGCGGCGGCTGCCGAGGACGAGAAGCTGTCCTCCGACCAGCAGACGCTCTCGCGACGGAAGGCCGCCGAGGCGAGGCGGCGGCCCGTCTGGAGAAGCACCATGGCATCCTCGATGAGGCCCAGGTGGAAGCAAGCCTGGCCGAGGACCAAGTACCTCCACTGGGTGTCCGTGCTGGGGTTCTTGGAGAGGCCGGCGAGGACGCGGCGCTTGAGCTCGGACACGTCGAAGCAGCGGAAGGAACGAGCGGTTCCGGTATCGGTCTCGGCCGTGTCGGAGCGATGGCGGTCGGGCGAGAGGAGCTTGGCACGGGAGATCGTGCCGAGATCGCCGGAGCTCGAGGACGAGAGGGACGAGTACGAAGATGAGGTGTCCTCGCCGGAGCAGGACTTGCTGCAGCTGGGGATGTAGTCGCGGAGCATCTCCGCGACCTCGCGGTAACGCCGCAGCGCGAGGAGCGCGCGCGCCCGCAACTCCAGTGCGGCCTCCATCCTCGGCGACAGCTCCAGCGCGGCGTCGACCAGACCGAGCGCCGCCACGGCGTCCCCGCCTCCTGATTCCGGCGCCGCCGCTAGAATCGCCCGCGCCTCCCGAAGGTACCTGTCGATCACCTGCCCGCACCGAAAAGAAACATGAGATTTTCGGCCCCCAAAGTTGGACTGTTGCACAAACAGAGAAATGCTGACTAATTGAAGAAAGCGAAATTAAATTTTGTGGAGACAAAACAACAACGGAAACCGACGAGCGGACATAGTGCGCTCGGATCAAGCCGTTCGTTCTTGGAGTGAACAAGAAAACAAAAGGCGCACTAGGCTCGGAAGAAGCGATATGGTTCATGACTCAAAGAAATTGTCCTGTGATTTCGATTTAGTCGGCCCGACCAAACAACTTCACTCGAGTCAATGCTCCTGGCACTTGTGCAGAACCAAGCAGATCTTGAACACATTGGTGTAGCAAGAACTGGCCGGTGGATGGGCACGCAACTCAACTCAACCCAACCCAAACCAAGAATGGAGAGAGAGCAGAACGTGAGCAGGGGAACTGGCACTGACCTTCCTGTTGCTGTGGAGCCACTTCCTCTTCTTCTCCGGAGCAGAACAAGGCGATGACACCGCCATTGCGCTCCACGCATGAATCGGCGCAACCCAACCGGAAGCTCGGATCGATCCCCAAGGACAGGCGGAAGGAGGTGAGAGAAGAGGGGAAGGGGAGAGGAGAATGGCTAGGCAAGAAGGGAAGGGGGAGAGAGAGGAGGGTATTTATACGGATTCCGTCCTACCTCTCCCAAATCTACCACGTCGCGACCATTTTATAAGCTTTTCCTGGGTTTGAATTGGTGGGTTGGAGGAAAATAAACTGGGGATGGGCGAATGAGGGAGAAATGCCAGCTTTGACCGCACAGCGCCACAGCAGCTCCTTCTTCGCTGTATACATACTGCTGGTGCTTTGCCTTTGAGAGAGAAAGCTTGGATCCCTCGCCATCCTAGCTGGCCAAGATGCCTATCCACCACATTTCCCCTTCCATCCTCACTCACAGGTCACAGCGCAGCGCAGGCCAGGCCCCCACAGTAAAATAAAAAGGTCTCCACTCTCCAGTAGCTTTTTAAAGTGCAGAGGGAGAATAGTATTGCTGCCCCACTACTCCTCCTCCTCCTCCTCCTCTCCCTTGCTCTCTCCAGTAATGCTACACCTACGGACGAATCAACTCACGGAAATCTTACGCGCTGACAAGGGCATGCGACGTGGTGCCAACGTGGATAAGTTTGCTCCCTCGAAAGAAAAACCGACGAAGGAAACTAACAAAATCCCCATCGCTCCGGTAGTGCCCAGCCTCTTGGGCGGCGGCGTGACGACCTAGCGCCCGTGGACGCCGGCGTGGCGAGCGGCAGCGTGGTGACCTGGCGCTCTCCGGAGGCGGCGGTGTCAGCTCCCAATCGTTGGTAACAGAGCGGCGAGCTCTTGGTCGTAGTCGGCGGCGCGGCGAGCTCGTTCTCGTCAAGCGCTACTGATCGCTACAGGCGCAGCGGCGAGCTCGCTATTTTTGCTGTACTGGCGGTGCCGGCAGAGGGAAGCGTCAACTTCCGTCGCTATGTCCTTCTCAGCAGCGTTATTGGTCGTCACTCGTCAGCGGCGGCCTGCCGAGCTCGCCCTATTCAGAAGCAGATGGACGACCTCTCCCTCTCCAGCAAATGGTGGTCTGAGTGTTTGGATTTTGGAAGCAGTAGCAGCTCTTGGGATCTAGCGTTGGAAGCAACAGATTCTGGTTCCATCTGTTTGGATTTTTAGTGTCAAATGTATGAGAAATTGATTGACAAAATGCTGCATTTGGTAGCTTTGTTCTGCTAAAGATTAGTGAGATAATGTATGGTGTGATTATGAATAAGAAATTTTGATTGGAAATTGTGTTCTGTTATCTTGATTGGCAAATGTGAGATAATGTACATGCGTTGGAGTTTGAAAACTTTTCTGATGCTTCTCAATAGTAGGACTAAAAGGCCTAGTCTGATCGGAAATCCCTTTTGGCGTCTGATGTCTTTTATTCTGAAGCATTTCAGAGATTATTTTGTAGTGATACATGTGAATCCTGATACTGTAACGGGCACCAATGCATTTCCTTCTAGTTACCACAACAAATAAAATATAAGTGCAATGTACAAATTTAGGAAATAATCAACTTGATTCCTAGAGTATACAGCCTGAACAAGAAGCATTAGGATGTTGCTGAAACTTGCATACAGCCTGATTCCTAGATCATACGACCTGTAACTTGCAAGCTAATATTGATGAAACATAAATTCCTCTCTTAAATCAGAACAAGCACATTACATTTCTGCCTGAACAAGAAGCAATAGAGTAGATTGCAGTCAGAGATAAACTCTACTGGACAGTATTGCCGATATTTGACAATGCAAAATACTGGCACACACAATTTTTCAGGAACATCTGAATTTGGGAATGTACAGACAAATAATGTCAAATAGATAGCAAAGCCTAGGTGATACTCGTAGCTATACATTAAAGCTGTCAAGTGCATACAAATGCACTACATCAGACATCGTGAAATTGCACAAATCATTCGTAACTCTGATCCATTGTATTGTTGAGCCCTCCAATTCCATCAAAATGTAGTTGTGGAGAACTGGACGAAGCAGCGGAGCTTTGCTGAACATGAAACAATATGCTTGTACATTTTCCTAGAATTGGAGGCATGACCTCGGCCTGATCCGAGTAATAGCGTGGACGTCCGTCGAAAGCGAGGAGCTCGGCCGGCGGCACAATGGCGAGGTCTTGCTGTGGGTTGTGGAAGATGCGGAGCGACCTGCCCGACGCGGGCTGGTCCTTCACGATGGCGCGGTTGAGGCAGCTCGACCACCGTGGATGATCTGAACAAGGGCATCCGTCGACGACGAGCAGCTCAGCCGGCAGTAAGACCGCGAGGTATCGCTGTGGGTTGAAGAAGATGCAGAGTGACCAGCGCGACGACGGCCGGCCGTTCACGACGGCGCGGTTTAAGCATTTCGGCCGCCGTGGGTGATCTGAACAAGGGCAAACCTACTGCGGAAGTTCCAGCCTTTTGTTGCGTAATTAGCGGCAGGTGCGTGGATTTGTTAGTTGCTTAATTAGCGGCAGGTGCGTGGGCGCCGTGATTTTTTTCACCTTCGTTCCACGTCAGAGCTGATCCTCGTCAGCGCGTAAAACGTCCGTAGCCATCCGTAGGTGTAGCATTTCCGTGCTCTCTCTGTACCCAACCAACCATTTTCTTCCCCTCTTCTCTTTTCTTTTCTCTTTCCATCTTTTTTTTCCTTGACTTTGCATGATTCGTTTATTCGTCTCACTTATTTTAGGTTATCGATTTTAAAGCCACAGGCTCTTTCAATTTTCAACAAAGCATGATTATGTGCGGCCGTGCTGTGTGCGCACATGCCGAGCCGCTAATTAGAGGTGACCCTGAGCAGAACACAACGGCCGCGCTGTTCATCTTTATTCGTAATCGTACTCCGTAGTAGTATTTCGTGTCACAAAGCCTGCAGATATTTAAAAACAGTACGCCGTATAATACTGAACAGTGCCGCTTATTACCGCACTCCGCACTGTACAATACTGGTAAGTACAGTAGTACGTCGTATCGCGTCAGAGTTACTCCTGCGAATACACGGCACCCTGGGGAAGCTTTCCGTACGTACGAGGCGCATACAGTTACAGGGCGTGCAGTGTACAGTCCACGTATCGCTCTACGTACGCAAAAAAAAAAGAGACCAGGGATTGGAGAATTGGCGATGCGAAACTTTTTCTGGAGGACGTAATCGTAAACTGATCTGCTGTCCCATCACGGGCAGGGCAGAGCCGGATGCAGGAGCGCGTAAATACACGGAGGAAAAGGTGGAACTTCAATACGCCCTCCCTACGCGCAGGCGCGTATTTATACACCCCTCACGACGCGTCACGCGGGTCTGCGGTCCAGGTCACCGCTGAGCTGTCGGGAGAGGCCTTCTTGCCCGAGCGGCGCGGGTGGCCACCTGTGGTGGCGTCACGGATAAGTTGCACCGTGGGCTCTACTGCCTCATTACGTTGTTTTTTTTCTTCTAGGAAAGGTAATTTTGGTTTTATAATCTTGGTGCGTGTGATCGACGGATCCAACGGGGTTTGGTCCGTACGTGCTACAGCGATACGGATACGCATAGTGACAGTGAGACAGAGCACGGCCCCGGGCACATGAACGATCGCAATTGAATCCATAACACTGTTAATCCATTCGATCGCGCTTAATTGATGTCTCCTCATCATGCCAACAATGCTTCGTTACACCCCGCAAGAAAGAAACAGTGCTTTGGTAAGACATGCCCCAAAGCAAGATGATCAGTGCTCTCTTCGTAGGTCGTAGCTAATAACAGATCCAGCAGCGCGGACTTGTCAAATACTAGCGCAACCCAACTACCAGCATTTGAGCCTCTGTCTGTCAGCTTAATAATTATAATATGTATTATAGAATTTCTGCACTAGCCATCTAAACCAAAAGTCCGAATTGATGGAAAGGGGCTAGACAATATATTTATATTTAACACTCTCCCTCACGTCTAGACTATTTTAGTACTTAGCGTGGGATAGGAGCGGCGGGCCGCAGGATCTTTTTTCCTTTTTCTTTTTTAATCCGCGTGAACGGGGTTTCGAACTCGAGACCTCTTGGCTCTGATACCATATAGAATTTATGCACTAGCCATCTAGACCAAAAATCCGAACTGATGGAAAGAGGCTAGACAATATATTTATATTCAACATGTAAGTCTCGATTAAACACTTTGGATCTCTGACATTGTAGCTAGGTACGTACTTACTCCTACGTACGTACAGATCCACGTACGATTCACCCGATCGATCGACGCATGTGGTGAAAAGTTTCTCCATGCATTAGCTTGGATCTTATCCACATCGAGACGCCCGGCTTGAATGTATTGTTGGCAATCTTTGGCTCATCCTCGCTCGATCGGGCTCGCCCTCGTTTTACTTACAAGACGCCCAGCTCTCGCCACCTTTTTCGCTGCTGCTCCCATGCTGAATTTTACCACTGTTGCCGGTGTCACCGAGAGGAGCAAGACGTGTTACAGTAGTTTTTGCTTTTACTGCTCATCATGCATGAACACACCGCCGCAGCCGTAGGGCAATTTATGAGTCGGTCGATCCATCCATCAGAATTTGTAGAGTGCTGCAGACGCAACACGCCACCCCTTCCTTGGTGGCTCGCTGGCACGCTCATACGAAACACTGCCTTTTCCTTTTTTTTTATCCCCCTGCCGCCTTTACCCAGTCGGCATTGAGTGTGTCACGTGACGAGCAAGTGTCTGCGTCAGCCACGGCATGCACCACCTTTATCCGGCCTAACCCATGTTCGCTCGCCTTCCCGTTATTTCCAGCCCGTGATCGCCATGGCACGCATTCCACTAATCCTTCTTCCTCATTTGCCTGCTGGGTTACCGTAAGAATCCTCATTTGCATAGTCTAAATTTTGGGTAGGCACTATGCGACACGGTTCGTACGTTTATGTACGTAAGTGCTTTGCGTCCATGGTACTCTATGGAGGGAATATTTCGGTCTGGCGAAAGTTGTCGTATCATTGGAGAAGAAGAAGAAACTTGGGGACGAGCATCTCTCGATAAACATGTGTGCGTGTTCCAGTTAATTCGGGTATTCTTTCATGAAGCGACTTGCGAAGAAAGTATGTTCGGTTCTTTTCACAATTTAGAGCAGTTTTCAGCCGTCTGCAATTAATGGATAAATCACAGGCATTTCCATCCATCTCTAGTAACAAATATTTTTCCACTCGCTTCCCCTCTTATCTTATGTGAGTCAACCAAATTACACACAATAATAATGAAACAAGCAATCGACTGCCACTCTACTCAAGGTGCTTTTGATCACTCACAAGGTGCTTTTGATCACTCACACGACCATCCACTATGTGGAATCGACTCAAAGAAAATATTGTCAGAAGTTGGAATCGCTTTGATTTTTCTGCTATGTGTAGCATCGCTTGCATGCAACAATGGGACCTACAAAACAGTAAAAAAAACTCTTTTCCTATGATGCATGACCTGCTCTTCTACCTCACGAGCAGGCACCCTTGCACTCACCTGGCCCCGCTCAGCTTGTATGCGTCAGAGAAGAAGCGAACCAAACAATTGAGTCGCTTTCTTAGTCTGACAACATGCATCGATGTCCTGCTATGTGAGGAACCAAATCATAGGCCATTTTGGTTCGCTTTTGGAGCACATAGTGGATGGTCTTAGGTGCCACACTTTCGCCAAGCATTTTTTAACAAAAAATTAAATTTAAAGTAGAACAACACATATGGAATATCTTTTTTATATCGTAGATGTTGTCGAAGAAAAGTCAAATGATTGTGAAATATTAAAGTGCTACGGATATTTTGTATTTCATGACAAAAATGGATGACCTTGTCTATTTTTTTCTTGGACCCCTTACTCATGTTGGTGTAATCACTCCTTAGACATTTTTTTCAACGTTTCGTCGCTCACAAATTTTGTACATTCTTAACAGTACTTATTGTCAAAAAAGTTTGACATGGTAAGAGGACAAAATGATGTATTCATGCGCAAGGCCTATGACTTCATTCCCGTCAAATGACTCAATTAAAGCGCGAGATTTCACAACAATATTCCTTGTCAGAGGGCAATTAAAATTTCTTCTAGCCTACATATCTTCTCGGGTCAAATGTTGTGCCCATATTAAGGGTAAATTTGATATTTGCCCGGGCAAATATCGGCAATGCAAATTGATTAGAGTGGACAAAGAACCATTGGCATGCGAGGAAAAAGGCAACTATTCGAAAAATGACTAAATTTTAAATCATCACCAAATTATCAATTAGTCCAAATACTTGTAGCAATAGCAAGAATTTGTCCAAATATTAGTACCTAAATAAATTTCTACATATTTTAGGGGTGACATGGCATGGCACCCCCACTGGATACGCCCCTGCATGCGAGGAAAAAGGCAACTATTCCAAAAATGACCAAATTTTAAATCATGACCAAAGTATATGTATGGTGAGCTTTGCCACCATCACGCGTACCATAAGCCTCATCTTAAATTTTAATGATCATATGTGTAAGGTAAAAGGTAATCTAAGTCGCATGAATTTTGTTTCTCATGTCTATTGTCGACGTCCCAAACCATCAAGATATGTCCGCGTTGAGATTCGGAGTAGAAAAAAAATCAAGATTAGATATCACAGTGACTACCTCTAGCACCATCAATTGAGTCGTAAGTTTTTCCGAGTCGATTTAGGTGTAGATGACAAACTCGACAATCCTTTTATAGCATAATGGGTGTGAAAAAATGAATGAAAATAGGAAATTGCTGGGCAGGGATTACTGTTGCAGGAAAACAACAAATCCACCTTACTCTATACTGCAAATGACCAATCAACACACAGAGTTCCATCGGTTCGAACCAACCAAGAATAGAAATGGCGATAACTGCTGGAGTCGAACAACAAGAACTACTCCATCGAATTGCATCTGCCACTCTGCTAGTCTGCTGCATGCCATCCACTGATCGACGCGTGCATCTCGTTCTGCATTTTCTCGGCGTGTGGCTTGCCATGAATGTGTGCTATTTTGGGATTCTTGGTACGCACCACTGACCCATTCGGTTCGGTTTCCTGGCCATCATTTCATAGGTGCTCGCTGGATTGACCTCGTTTGCTGTTTTTGGGTGGGGAACAGTGATACCGGCGTGGATGGAGGCGCTCCGGGCGTGTCGGCTCAGCCGCGACCATCGGATGCTCTGCAGCAGCGCCAGTTATCTCCTTCACTGTCTCCGGATAGAATCCAATATCCCTGTTCCTTCTGGAGAGAGATCTCTTATCTTAAAATATTTTGTTATCCACCCGTATCACTAGCTACTCCATGAATCATTGGCTCATTGCCTAATGGGTTTCTTAAACTCCCATGACTTGGAAGTGTGGGAAAGTCAACTGGCGAATGATCCAAGAAATCTAAACCTTACAATACGTACATTATGGATAACTTCAAAGTTGTCATGTATCCAGTTGTGGCGTATTATCAAAGCGAAGTTTGGGCCACTTCTCACTTCATGTCATATAGATACGACTAGACTAGGGTGGAAAACACATGACTGCACATCGGGCCATCTGCCCCGTTTAAGAAAAACCCATTTGTAAATGTCAACAAATCTAACAAAAAGTTGCACACATACATCTCCAGTCTCTGTGTGCGCACAAAGTTTCGTGAAAAAACACTACATTGTCAAATGTCACTACACATTTCTAGTTGTCAAAAAATCATACAGAAAAGGGGGGCATGGTTCATCGTCGCCTTGCCCTTTGATTCCACCATAGGCGACACACAACGTAGCCCTCTCATCCCGTGAACAAGATCATCGCCGTCGATCACCGCCGAGAAACCATACATATAGGACGCTGATCACCGTCGGCGATCACCTCCTCCTTTTCTCCACCCCTTCTCCGTTTCCCCCAAACGCAAGGAAGATAATAAATGTGAATCATTTGGGGAGACAATAGGAGCTCAAATGGAAACGGTCATCTGCAACCTTTCTGGTCAAAGGTTCAGCAGAAATACTACGTAGGCTCTTGGGCGCGGCGACCAGCTCCCTCCAACTCAGTGACCGTAAATTCGACTTTGCACAATACAGTGACCAATGTGATTTTGATTTTTTTTACAAATATGACCCCTTGCACATTGGATTTGTCAAAAGTAAGCCCCACTGAATTTTTTTTTATCAAAAATAACCCTGGTGGGGAGTGCAAAAAACTACACGTGTCCTCTTGCCAAATCAGCTGTCGTAAAGTTACCTATCGCCGATTCAGGTGGCGGAAAGACACGTGTTGCATTCTGGTTCGACACAAAGTGGTGCAACAGAGGCTATTCGCACTTCACGCCATCTCAGCCGGTGGAAAGTGAACTTTCACCAACTAGGCCGCCGGGAAGTCATTTTCCGCCATCTGAATTTGCGGGAAAGATACTTGTCACTTTTTACCCTTCCCGCTAGGGTCACTTTTTGACAATTTATAGGGCAGGGGTCATATTTGTAAAAAAATCTATGATTTCTTCCTGTCCTGGCCATGGGTTATTTAGTTAGGTTGATCTCCACCGTGTGGGTCCAATGGCCCACCGGAGCCTTTGATCCGCGCCTTGATCGGGGGCGCCCAACCGAATATGGTTGACGGGCCCCTGTGACCTGTGCTATATAAAGGGTGGGGGCCGGTGGCACGCACTACAAGGTTGGTAGCGAGCCGCACACCCCACTGACATACCCTACCGATCTAAGGGAAAGCGCAGTGCTCACGGGAAGCTCCGCCGCCGCCACTGCCCACTCCCTGCCATCGCCGGCCACTCTCCACCATGGCCGGCACGACGGGCTCAACGAGCCAATGATAAGGTGCCCTTCTTCCTCCCCATCTCTCTGTCCTCCCTCTCTCCATCACGAGATAGATCGATTCCTAAAGGTTCTACCGTAGAAGATCTAGCCTAGATGATTCTAGGGATATAACACTGGTATCAGAGCTTGCTAGGTTAAGATCTTATTCGGGTAGACCGAAAAGAAAAGCAAATCGAGATCAAATTTTCCTAGATCGACTAAAAGAAAAAGAATAAATCACAAAAGTTTCCCCTCCCGGAACCCTAAAAACAAAGGGCAAAGAAAACTCACCGGGAAGGCCCTCGGGCTCGCCGGAATAGAGCGCCGCTGATACGTGCATTTTATATCATCATTTATATAACTTTTAGTATCATACTAGAATGTTATTTGCATGATTATATGATTGTTTCTACATGTTTTAGATGATTTTGGGGACTTTCATACAAAGTCCCTATTTTTGGTATTTAATTTCTGGGAGGCAGAAAACCTCCTTTTTCTTGTCTTTAATGTTTCAGGAGCTACAGGACCTCAAATAATAAAAGGAAAAATACTGCGTCCGTTTTTCATCGGGAGAAAGGCAGAGGGAAGAAGACCGAAGAGAGGAGAGCCACGAGGGCCAAATGGGGGTGGCCCACGCGGCCCATGTACCTGGCCGCGTGGGACCCACCAAAAGGTGCCTCGGGCACCTCCACGCCTGGGGCTTTTTATCGACGCCTTCGTCTCGCCCGAAAAGTAACGCCCTAATTTTTCCAAGTCCATCCGAGGTCGCGGCGGCGGTGAAACTCCTGATCCCTTCCGAGGGGGGTCAGATCCTGCTGCTCCGGAACTCCGGAGAAGGGGGAAATCATCGTCATCGTCATCACCTCTCCTCCTTGGCGTGGGAGGAGGCCTCTACATCATCACCCCTATCAAGACCAGCACCATCACCATCATCATCACCGTGATCCACTCCGTTCCCCTCGCAGTTTGAGAGTTGCTACACCCTAGATACTTGTCTTGTGCTACTATTCATGTTTGTGAATGAGTACTTGTCATTATTTGGTGGTGAAGTTATAATTTCAGATTGTGTTGTACCACTTATGCCACTGATTATGATCATGTTCGCACGTTGTGAGTAGTTCCCGTATGTTCCTGAGGGCATAGGATGAATTGGCATTGATTTATATATGACATGTGTTGGTATTTTGTCAAGAGTTTATCTTTTTATGTGATTCTATGATGGTGTTGTGCGAACGTCGACTGCACAACACTTCACCTTTATGGGCTCATAGGAGAACACCGTAGTGTAATGAATTGATGGAGACTTGGGAGGACACGTAAACCTGAGACCGAGTCATGAAGTTATATTATGAGGGTATTAGTATCGGGGACCTTAGAGTGTAATGCTATGGTGGGACTTTAGGTCTTAATAATTCTTGTGCAGTCATTTGCTTGGCCACATGATCCATCATAAGGGTGTGTAGTTTATTTATTTAGCTATACCTAATTATGGCTCCGTCCAAAGAGGATTAAAACTTGACAAGATATTCAACGTGTTGTTTAATAAATCTCTATGCCTAGCATCATCCATGCCGCCCTCGGGAACGTTTGCCACATATAAGTTACACATCACTTGAGCTTGTCCTCTTGCCACATAAGAGGATTGGGCTTTCTCTCTTTGAGAGCTTTCACTTGTTACTATCTGTTATCTGCTTGCAATTATACAACTGAAAATACCAAAAACATTTGCATCTTTTATTGTTTTATTTATCAATCTTACTAACCAATACCTTCAGCTCCTCGTGGGTTCGACAACCTTTTCTAATTGAAAGGTACTACAATTGATCTCCTGCACTTGGGAGCCATCAAGATACTTTTCTGGCGCCGTTGCCGGGGAGCGTAGCGCTATTGGTAAGAAGTTTGGTAAGGAAACTTGAAAGCTGTTTATCTCATTGTTACTATGGCATTTATGAATCGTGCCTCGCTGCATCTTGCTCTATATGAAAATGCTTATGCCACTACTGCAAAGGTGGTTGAAACTGCTGTGCCTGAGATATCTAAAGTGGGATATAAAATTCCCATGGGTCATGTTAAAAGAGTTATGAAAAATCCATTTACAGGTGATGGAACTAAGTCGGCACGCGAGCACATGGAAATAATTGAGGACATATGTGGCTTATTCAGACTACCTGGTATTTCAGTGGATCAGGTTGTGGCGCCCCGACCCGACTAGTATACAGTGATGCTGCGTGTCACCGGTTAAGCGATACAAGCGGAGGTTACGGGTTTACCAATCCCCGGCCAAAACCTTTGGCAGGCGTTGCTGGGCACACCGCTCCCACCAACACAACACCCCGATTGATGCCTTAACACGGGCGCAACCCTCAAGGCATAATAGTAAGATCAAGACTTGTGGAACAACTGGCACATCACAGACTCTACGACACACAATCATATAGTTCAACTCTTATATTAGAGAAAGATAGCAAATGACAACCAGAGGTCACAGACCCAACATTACATCAAGCGGAAGCAAAAATAGGTTGTTCTAAACAACAAGATCCAGCATATGGCCTAAGAGGCCTATAGATAAACATTCCAGCGCCAGCTGTTCCGGGATGTCCCAAGCTGCCACCTGGGAACCCCAGACTACTCGTCGACGTCCACAAAGAACCCACCTTCGAGGTCGGTGAAGTCCTCCTCTGAAACAAAGCAAACGACGTTGAGTTCGACGAACTCGCAAGATTATATATAGAGCATTAGCTCGATGAGGCTTCCAAAGTTATATGGCTGTTTTGCATAAAGCTGATTTTATTTAGGAAAAACATAACTCAGAGGCATCGACTAATCAGAATATTTTCAAAAGAGGTAAGAAGTAAACTCTTTTCTTCTGATCATCTTCAACATCACCACCATCAAACACTTCTCCTGTCTACAAAGGCACCTCCCCGAATCACCCTCGGGGAAGCTCACCTTACAATCTTGAGTGGTACCTCTAGTACCCAGTTTTTAATCATTCCGTTAAAGTTATCCTATGATCCCTGAATCCGTCACCAAGTTGTCCTTAACCGTGGACACGGCTTTTCGAAAAGATTTACCCTGCAGGGGTGTACAATGTTTACCACGCGTACCGTCCGGCCCATTGCCTGCGCATTAGCTCTCTTCCATGGAAAGCCGGCTGGGTGGGAGCGGTGTCGACTTCTCCCTCGTTAAGGACTTTCCAGGATCATCAGTGGCGGTAGGACTGCCAGGATCACATCACCCCGCCCCACGGCCACTCATTTTCCTAATACCACAATCCTCATCTCAGTTCATCCCACCATCATCACGCACGCGCAAATGGAAGCCCGAACTAGAGGACCCTGGCTAGCCCCGCTCGAGCTATTTAGTCTATGAGGGTTCCTGCAATTGCATAGGCCTCACGCATGGGTGCACGCTCGGTCTTGGCTCGAAGGGGAGAACTCGCACTTAGGCGACGAGAATGAGACAACCCACCACATTCCATGTGGCCTCTCATCCCCGCCTTTAAACATGTTATTATATGTCACCACCATTTTCCACCATCATCCGAACATCCCACCACAGTTCCAACAATAGCATATCCACCGGACGAATAAGCATTTCACTAAGCATGGCTAAGCATAAACATAGCGGATATAATTAACTCAGGCCAACACATCAATCCTAGGGATATTAGGAGGAAACAGGTAATGGCATCGGAAAACATAATGCATCTAATAGGATACTCTAATCCAACCAAATTGATATTTGGAATCGCATGCAATATTATAGTGGAGAAAATATCTGCGGAAAACATAGGAGGAGACATGCTCAGAGGGGGGATTACGCTTGCCTTGTTCAACGGGCTGGTAATACGGGTCGTCAGGGTATTGTTGAGAAACCCCGACTGCTTGATCTATCGATGCATAAGAACACCGGAAAGAACACAATCAAATACCACACCATATAAAACAAGTGCAATGCACAAGCACATGATGATATGACATTTTGAATGCACCATGAAAACATTAAACATGACCAACAAGTTAAATGGGTCCCAATTATATTTATTGCACTAATTGGAATAATCCCCATATTTAAACTCAATGGAATTAGCCAAACTTGAAAAAGTACAGTACTGAAATATGATGCGAACATGCATGAGTTTGATGTTACTGGTTAGTTCATAATTTTATGAGCATTTTGACATATTAAACACATTTTTCTGATTAACTAATAAAAAGCTATTGCATTTTTAATATTCCAATTAAATCTGCCATTTTAGCAATTCATTTTAAACAACACTAAAACTAATTATCCAAGATGTGAAATACGGTGAAACATGAAGTATATTCCTTGCTGATCATTTTGGTGTATCAAACTTAATTTTTGGATCAATATCTCATAAGTTATTGATTTTCCAAAATCATTTCTTTTTCTGCTATTTTCCTTATTTCAATAAAACATCAATAAAACTAATTTATTTGGATGTGTGAGTTATATCAATAGACTCCATTTATTTTTCTGAACAATTTGATATCTTATTTGCAGTGTTTGGACAAGTATTCCAAAAGATATGGAATTTACAACTCTAATTTGTTTTCTGCCTTTTATTTCAATTTTCCAGAAAAATCCACCGAAACGTTTTCCACCCCGGGCTGGGCTAGCCACAGCCGCTGACAGATGGGACCCAGCGCCACGGTGGCGTGCACGCAAGCAAGCGCGGCCCACGGCGGGGTTTGACCACGGCGTTGCCAGGGCCGTGGCGAGCGACGGCGGTGACCGCGACGGCGGCGAGCACGGATCCCTCGCTAGGGAGCGCGCCAGGATGATCTACGGGACACAACAGACGCGCACGGTTGCGGGCTACTTCCTGGCGGCGCCACAACCCAAATGGTCGCCGGCAAAAGCTCCGGCGACGAGCTACGGCGGAGAGGCGCTACGGTCTACGGCGGAGTCTACGGCTACGCGACGAACCAGAGCGCTAGAAAGGAAACAGAGTTGTCCAGAAGGACCGTGAGCTCACCCTCGACGCGTGGGTAGGCTTGGGTTGGACGGAGGTGGCCGGAGATGGTCGTGAGCTTGCTCGAGGCGCGGCGGCCGGAGCAGAGGAAGACGAGGCTGGTGACGGCGATTACGGGCTCCCCTCGGCGATTCCTTGAGCGGGGAAGGAGAGGAGGACGCGGCGGAGAGACTGGTGGGCTTCGATCTGTACGGGGTGCTCCCAATCGTCGGCGACGAGCTCGGCGGCGCGTGAAGCTAGGGCACGGCCATGGCCGCGAGGAAAGGGAGAGGGAGGGCAGAGGAGCGAGGGAGCGGTGTCGAGCACGGAGCAGGGGGGGCCTGGCGGCTCCTTTAAGCGCGACGAGGCGCGGGGAGGGGGGGCCTGGCATCGCCGTGTCGCCATGGCGGCTAGGCGGTGCGGCTCGGCCGCGGCGTGCGTCGCTACAGCGTGAAGGAGATGACGGTTTTGCGGAAACCCCCTCGCCTGCCCTTTTTTATTTACAAGTAAGCCCTTTTCTGTTTCTTTTTAAAACCAGTAGCATTTCCAGTATTTAATTTAGGCACTTAAACAATTTATAAAAATTTGGGAAAATTCAGGGTGCCTCCCAACATCATGCAGAAGCACCACAAAATTTGGTTTGGCAAAATAAAAAGTTTTGCCACCCTTTTGTTCATAGGGTTTGTGTATGGCATTTTAGGTAAAACTAAAATGAATTTACTTTTGAATTTTTGAACCAGTGCAAAGTGTTAAATCTTTAACCCTTGGAACTTCCTTGACAAATATGATTTGCATTTGTATTTGGGTTTGCCAAAGCAAGCACATTTGGACTTGCAAGGATTGAATTTAATTTGTGATATTGCTCCCATTTGTTTTAATTTTGTTTTTCCTCACTTGATTTCAACTTGAGCAATAAAACAAATGATGCCATGATGCATGTATGCAGATGCAAAAGTGAAAATTTGGTTCAAATTTTACAGTACCAAGAGTGGGCTGTTACACAGGTAAAAAGGAAGCTATTGTATTTGTCTTTATCTGGTAATGCTCGTGATTGGTACAGGTCTTTGGATGAAGAGGTCCAGAATGAATGGAGTATCTTGAGGAAGGTTTTCTTTCTTAAATATTTTACTCCTAAAGAAGCTTATGATAACCGCTGCTATATATTCAATTTCTGGCCACATCTGGGAGAGAGTATTACTCAAGCTTGGGGGAGGTTAAAGGAACTCCTTCGCAAGAATCCATGTCATGATCTTACAAGGAAACTTATATTGATAAACTTTTATGTGAGACTACCTATGAAGCACAAGGAGATTCTGGATAATTCATCTGGTGGAAGTTTTACTAATAACACTGAAGAAGAAGCATGGAATTTATTGGAGACTATTTCTGAAAATACTAGCCACTGGGATCTTGATAAAGGTAATGAGCCATATTTTGATTATGAATATTCATGTGTAGAGAATTTCTCTACTTCTATTCTGTTTAAAAATCTGAGTGATACTTTTGGTCTTGATCCTTATGTTATAATTGAAATAGCTAAAGGTTTTGCTGATCATATCTGTGTTCCAAAAAGTGGATTTGAAGTTTATGTTGAACCTGTTAAACAATCTATTGTTGTTCCTAAAGTTATTAAACAGGTTGAACCAATGTCATCTGTGACAATTGAGGAGTATGTTGAACCACCTCCATTTCCAAACCAAGTTAAGGAGAATTTACTTAAAGCTGTTACTAACAAGAGTAACAAAAGATGTTCTCAGCCTTATGAACAGGTGGAAGTCAACACTCAAATTTCTGTTATCAAGCAACTAAATGAAGAAGACCCAGTGGATGTTTATCTATGTGAAGATGCTACCAAAGTCATCAAAGGTAATTCGGCCAAAGTTGGGAAACCTGTTATATCATGCTCTATTGGGACTTCAAGTTATCATGGTCTATGTGATATTGGAGCAAGTATTAGTGTCATTCCATATTCTCTTTATCTTGAGATCAAGCCTGATATTGATCCCATTGTTATGGAAGAGACAGGTATGACAATTCAACTTGCTAATAAAGATTATATTAGTCCATTTGGAATTGTTAGAGATGTTGAAGTATTGATTGGCAAAATAAAATACCCTGCTGATTTTATTGTGCTTGGTTGTCCTCAAGATTCATTTTGTCCTATCATTTTTGGTAGACCTTTCTTACATACTGTTGGTGCTGAAATTAATTTGCCTAAAGAGAAAGTGTTTATTAAATGTGCTGGTGAGAAACTTGAATTTAACTTTTCCAAATTTGCTGATAAACATGTTGAGAAAGAGCCAATTCCTAATAATTTAATTGAAACTCTTGCTCATATAGCTGTAGCTTCAACTGATGTTGTAGAACGTTATATGCTTAATCAAGATGAACCATTTAATGATGAGGAAAAAGAGGCTTTGGAACAAATATTATGGCAACAACCACCACAATTACAATTGCATATCCCACCTGATAATTTAGGAGTGCTACCACCACCTAAAGGGGATCCTAGTTTTGAATTGAAACCTTTGCCTGCAAATCTGAAATATGCATATTTGGATGAGAAGAGCATATATCCTGTCATTATTAGTGCTAACCTTTCAGCTGAAGAGGAAGAGAAATTACTTGATGTGCTAAAAGCTCACCGACCAGCCATTGGATACTCTCTTGATGATCTTAAAGGTATAAGCCCCGCTCTATGTATGCATAAAATTAATCTGGAGGAAGATGCAAAACCTGTTGTTGATTTTCAACGCCGCCTCCATCCAAAAATGAAAGAAGTGGTAAGGAAAGAGGTAATAAGACTTATTGAAGCTGGTATCATTTATCCTATAGCTGACAGTAAGTGGGTTAGTCCTGTTCATTGTGTTCCTAAAAAGGGTGGAATGACTGTTGTTCCAAATGAAAAGGATGAACTTGTGGCTCAACGTACTGTAGTTGGTTATAGGATGGTTATTGATTTCAGAAAATTGAATAAAGCAACTCGAAAAGATCATTATCCATTGCCATTTATTGATCAAATGCTAGAAAGGTTGTCTAAACACTCTCACTTTTGCTATCTAGATGGTTATTCAGGTTTCTCGCAAATTCCTGTCCATAAGGATGATCAAGAAAAGACCACTTTTACTTGCCCATATGGTACTTTTGCTTACAGGAGAATGCCATTCGGTTTATGTAATGCTCCTGCTACTTTTCAAAGATGCATGAATGCTATATTTGCTGATTATATTGAAAAGATAATGGAGGTTTTTATGGATGATTTTTCTGTGTATGGTACTTCCTTCGATAATTGCTTGTTCAACCTTAACAAAGTTTTACAGCGTTGTGAAGACCAACACTTGGTTCTTAATTGGGAGAAGTGTCACTTCATGGTTACTGAGGTATAGTTCTTGGGCATAAGATTTCTGGAGAAGGAATAGAAGTTGATCCAGCAAAGATTGAAGCTATTGAAAAACTACCATATCCAAGGGACCTCAAAGGTATAAGAAGTTTTCTTGGGCATGCAGGTTTTTACCGTAGGTTCATTAAGGATTTCTCCAAAATATCAAAACCTCTAACCAATCTTCTGCAAAAGGATGTTCCTTTCTCTTTTAATGATGATTGCATTGAGTCCTTTAATATTTTGAAGAATGCTTTAATCACTGCTCCCATTATTCAACCTCCTGATTGGAACTTGCCTTTTGAAATTATGTGTGATGCTAGTGATTATGCAGTTGGGGCTGTTTTGGGCCAACGTGTTGATAAGAAACTGAATGTTATTTATTATGCTAGTAGAACACTTGATGCTGCTCAAAAGAATTATGCTACAACTGAGAAAGAATTTTTAGCAGTACTGTTTGCTTGTGACAAGTTTAGACCTTATATTACTGATTCAAAAGTCACAATACATACTGATCATTCTGCTATTAAATACTTGATGAATAAGAAAGATGCTAAGCCTAGACTAATAAGATGGGTACTTCTATTGCAAGAATTTGATTTACACATTGTTGATAGGAAAGGGGAGGATAATCAAGTTGCTGATCATCTCTCTAGGATGGAAAGCATACCTGATGATCCTATTCCTATTAATGATAGCTTTGTTAATGAACAACTTGCAATTGTTAATGTTTCTAGTGCTAAAGTTGCATCTCCTTGGTTTGCCAACTATGCAAATTTTATTGTTGGTAAAGTTTTGCCTCCACACTTCACTTCTCAACAAAGAAAGAAATTCTTTTATGATCTTAGACATTATTTTTGGGATGATCCTTTCCTCTATAAGAAAAGTGTGGATGGTATTATTAGACGTTGTGTACCTGAGCATGAACAACAGGCTATTATAAGAGATTGTCATGACAGTCCCTATGGAGGGCATCATGCAGGAGATCGCACAGGAGCAAAGGTATTACAATCTGGTTTCTATTGGCCTACTTTATTTAAGGACTGTGCTGAATATGTTAAATCTTGTGATAAATGTCAAAGAGTAGGAAACATTGGTAGGAGGAATGAAATGCCTATGAATTATTCATTGCCACTTGAACCATTTGATGTGTGGGGTTTTGACTTTATGGGTCCTTTCCCAGAATCAAAGACAAAGCATACTCACATTTTGGTTGCAGTTGACTATGTTACAAAGTGGGTGGAAGCAATTCCAACCAAAAGTGCAGATCATGCCACAGCAATGAAGATGCTCAAGGACATCATTTTCCCCAGGTTTGGTGTTCCTAGGTTCTTAATTACTGATGGTGGTTCTCATTTCTTGCATGGTGTTCTTAGAAAAACTTTGGCAAAATATGATGTTAACCATAGAATTGCATCTCCTTATCATCCTCAAACAAGTGGGCAAGTTGAATTAAGCAATAGGGAAATTAAACTCATTTTGGAAAAGACAGTGAATAAGTCTAGATCTGATTGGCCAATTAAGATTAATGATGCTTTGTGGGCTTATAGAACTGCTTTTAAAAATCCTATGGGAATGTCTCCTTATAAAATGGTTTATGGAAAAGCTTGTCACTTACCTGTTGAACTAGAACATAAAGCTAGATGGGCTATTAAACAACTGAACTTTGATTTTAAAACTGCGGGAGAAAAGAGAATTCTTGACCTAAACCTACTTGACGAATGGAGAAATGAAGCTTATGAAAGTGCCAGGATGTTTAAAGAAAAAGTTAAGATTTGGCATGACAAGAAAATTAAGAAAAAGGAATTCAAAGTAGGTGATCAAGTTTTATTATACAACTCTCGTTTCAAGTTTTCTGCAGGGAAGCTAGCTTCAAAGTGGCAGGGACCATTAGTGATACAGGAGGTGTACCGTTCAGGAGCTATCCGTCTTCACGGTGACATGAAAGGTAAACCTCATGTAGTCAATGGACAACGCCTTAAACCTTATATTGCAGGAAAGAGCTTCATCGGAAGGGTGGAGGAGTTGAATTTACAAACACCGGAGAGGTAATTGAGAGAAACCGTGCAGTTTCAGAAACCCCAAAACAATAGAAGGTAACTTACTGTTGGAAAGTTTCTCGGAATTGCATAATATTTTACGGAAGTCATTTTTTATGGAAATTAACGTGTGGGACAAGAAAACTAGACGAAGCGGAGACCCGAGGAAGGAAAAAGGGGGTCCCACGCGGCCCATGTACCTGGCCGCGTGGGCCTACTCCTTTTCCACCTCGGAGTCCCTTTTCGTCTCGTTTTCGATCCCGACGCTTCGTCTTGACCTAAAAACCCTCAATATATACTCCTCTCTGCCGATCTAATCTCGCACCGAGCGTTCTCGAGCGATCTTTGTTTCTGCTTTTCTGCCTGTCAGGTTTTAGCCATGTCTTGCTCCGGATCCAACCAAGAGGGGGAGAGCTCTCCAAGGAGGGTGTTGTGAACCGCTACCTCAACTCCGTGATGCACCACCAAGACCGTGTGCTTCAAAGAGGGCGTGATGCTCGTGGAGGAGGTGAAGGCTCCCAAGGCCACGGCACGGTGGAGGAAAGGCTGGATGAGTTAGAGGACAAGACCTTCAGGTACAGGGACGTCATCAGCAAATGGGAGAAGTTCCAATGCTTCATGTGGGATGTAGAGAACCAGAACTGCGAATATGAAGAACGCTTCAAGAAGATTGCAGCAGCCGCCACCCTCAGGTACAATGATCCACCTACATCTTTCCGTGATGGAAGGCCTTTCCCATGGAAGATGGCTGAGTGGGAGGAAGAATATGAGAAGGAGGAGGCTGTAGCAAAGGAGAATCTGGAGGAACGCCAAGCTTGGGGGAGTTCCATCTAGTCTTTCTCTTTATCAATCTATCATATCTATCTAGTCATGGTGTGCTTTGCTTTTATCGATTAATTATCAATATCTCTTAGGCGTGTGTGAGCTCATGGAGCATTATCATGTATCCCTATCTTATGGTTTATCAATGAATATTAAAGTATGGTGTCATCCATGATTTTCTTGTTTGGGGATTTATGGGTAACACTCATGCAAATGAGCGTGGCATATTTAGAATTTCAATCACATCTTGCCTTGAAATTAATTAACTTGAGTATGTTGGACAATTATAGAATTATCTCAATATAGAAGAAGTAAAAAGACTTGTGAACCAATAGTTTGAGGTTAAGATATAGTCTTGTAGGATAAGAAGTTGAGAAGACTTAATGAAAAGGATATAAAACACTCTTGTTACAACCTAGTATCTTTTGAGCAAATTAATGATCATGATATTTCAATACTTATGCTCTTGAATGTGAATGAAAGGAAGGCACCTGAAACTTCAGCTAGCCATGGAAAGTGTAAGAAAAAGGTTGTGTAGAGCATGGGAACTTGATTGAGATATCCATGACTAAAGTTTGCACTAGTTACTAGTCAAGCAAGAGTGATAACAATTTTTATATCTATCTGTCTTTTCATTTGTCTTCTTTTGAACTTGTTATCCAATGAGAGTTTATCTTGTCTTTGAATTTCAGCAAAGTATAAAAGATTATAATGCTTGCCATGAAGAGCAAAAGCATGTGAAAAACAAAATGATTCGATTGTCCAACATACAATGGTTATTTGCTTTCAAAAGTAAGGGGTGATTGCTAGAGTTCTACTTATGTTGCCCTCATATGTATGAGTTTTAGATCATTAATCTTATCTTGCAAATGAATATGATGACAATGCCCGTATTTATTTATCAACCATAAGTCCATTGATGCATGTAATGATCTATGTCCTTACTTACTCGAGGACGAGTAAAGGTTTAAGCTTGGGGGAGTTGATACGTGCATTTTATATCATCATTTATATAACTTTTAGTATCATACTAGAATGTTATTTGCATGATTATATGATTGTTTCTACATGTTTTAGATGATTTTGGGGACTTTCATACAAAGTCCCTATTTTTGTATTTAATTTCTGGGAGGCAGAAAACCTCCTTTTTCTTGTCTTTAATGTTTCAGGAGCTACAGGACCTCAAATAATAAAAGGAAAAATACTGCGTCAGTTTTTCATCGGGAGAAAGGCAGAGGGAAGAAGACCGAAGAGAGGAGAGCCACGAGGGCCAAATGGGGGTGGCCCACGCGGCCCATGTACCTGGCCGCGTGGGACCCACCAAAAGGTGCCTCGGGCACCTCCTCGCCTGGGGCTTTTTATCGAAGCCTTCGTCTCGCCCGAAAAGTAACGCCCTAATTTTTCCAAGTCCATCCGAGGTCGCGGTGGCGGCGAAACTCCTGATCCCTTCCGGGGGGGGTCAGATCCTGCTGCTCCGGAACTCCAGAGAAGGGGGAAATCATCATCATCGTCATCACCTCTCCTCCTTGGCGTGGGAGGAGGCCTCTACATCATCACCCCCATCAAGACCAGCACCATCACCATCATCATCACCGTGATCCACTCCGTTCCCCTCGCAGTTTGAGAGTTGCTACACCCTAGATACTTGTCTTGTGCTACTATTCATGTTTGTGAATGAGTACTTGTCATTATTTGGTGGTGAAGTTATAATTTCAGATTGTGTTGTACCACTTATGCCACTGATTATGATCATGTTCGCACGTTGTGAGTAGTTCCCGTATGTTCCTGAGGGCATAGGATGAATTGGCATTGATTTATATATGACATGTGTTGGTATTTTGTCAAGAGTTTATCTTTTTATGTGATTCTATGATGGTGTTGTGCGAACGTCGACTGCACAACACTTCACCTTTATGGGCTCATAGGAGAACACCGTAGTGTAATGAATTGATGGAGATTTGGGAGGACACGTAAACCTGAGACCGAGTCATGAAGTTATATTATGAGGGTATTAGTATCGGGGACCTTAGAGTGTAATGCTATGGTGGGACTTTAGGTCTTAATAATTCTTGTGTAGTCATTTGCTTGGCCACATGATCCATCATAAGGGGGTGTAGTTTATTTATTTAGCTATACCTAATTATGGCTCCGTCCAAAGAGGATTAAAACTTGACAAGATATTCAACGTGTTGTTTAATAAATCTCTATGCCTAGCATCATCCATGCCGCCCTCGGGAACGTTTGCCACATATAAGTTACACATCACTTGAGCTTGTCCTCTTGCCACATAAGAGGATTGGGCTTTCTCTCTTTGAGAGCTTTCACATGTTACTATCTGTTATCTGCTTGCAATTATACAACTGAAAATACCAAAAACATCTGCATCTTTTATTGTTTTATTTATCAATCTTACTAACCAATACCTTCAGCTCCTCGTGGGTTCGACAACCTTTTCTAATTGAAAGGTACTACAATTGATCTCCTGCACTTGGGAGCCATCAGCCGCCACTGTGCCGCGCCGTTCCTCTCGATCCCGATGCGCATCGACTAGCGAGGCATCGGGAAGAAGAACCGGACCCCAGCCGGGGCACCACCACTGAGCCGCTTGACAGCGGCGTGATGACGTGAACACACGTTCGTTGGGAGACCCCAAGAGGAAGGTATGAAGCAGTGCAGCAGTAAGTTTCCCTCATTAAGAAACCAAGGTTTATCGAACCAGTAGGAGCAGTAGCACTTCTGAAGGTTGTTGGCGGCGCAGTTACTCGATCACCAATATGGAATCTGCACACAACACAATCAAACTACTTTGCCCCAACGAAACAGTGAGGTTGTCAATCTCACCGGCTTGCTGAAAACAAAGGATTAAACGTATGGTGTGGAAACAGTGTTTAAATTGCAGAAAGTAAAAGAGAACAATTGTTTGCAGTTTGTGATTTAATCAATGTAAAAGAATGGACCGGGGTCCACAGTTCACTAGAGGTGTCTCTCCATAAAGATAAATAACATGCTTGGTAAACAAATTACAGCTGGGCAATAGACAAAATATTGAGCTCATGACAAAGCATTCATATATGACAAGTTGGCTATCATGATATTTAATTGGGTGTTACGACAAAATACATAGACCGTTATCCAACAGCATCTATGACTAATAATCCACCTTCAGGTTGACATCCATGTTCCCCGTCGGTATTAAGTTGCAAGCAACGGATAATCGCATTAAGCAATGTGCGTAAAGTAAACAAATACATATGACCGTTGACATAGCATTGTTAGGTTACCCTAGTAGCAACAGCACATCCACAACCTTAGGCGTTGCTGTCACTCGCCCAGATTACTGGAGACTGAACCCACTATCTAGCATAAATACTCCGTCTTGGAGTTACAAGCATCTACTTGGCCAGAGCATCAAGTAGTAACGGAAAGCATGCAAGATCATAAATAACATGCATCATAGATTAATAAACAACTTGATCATAGTATTCAATATTCATCGGATCCCAGCAAACACAACATGTAGCATTACAATAAGATGATCTTGATCATGTTAGGTAGCTCACAAGATCTAAACATGATGGCACAAAGTGGAGAGACAACCATCTAGCTACTGCTATGGACCCGTAGTCCAAGGATGAACTACTCACGCATCACTCCGTTGGCGGGCATGGTGATGTAGAGCCCTCTGCTGACGTGAAGCATACGTTCGTTGGGAGACCCCAAGAGGAAGGTATGATATAGTTCAGCAGTAAGTTTTCCCTCAGTATGAAACCAAGGTTTATCGAACCAGTAGAAGCAGTAGCGCTTCAGAAGGTTGTTGGCGGCGCCGTTACTCGATCACCAACATGGAATCTGCACACAACACAATCAAACTACTTTGCCCCAACAAAACAGTGAGGTTGTCAATCTCACCGGCTTGCTGAAAACAAAGGATTAAACGTATGGTGTGGAAAATAGTATTTAATTGCAGAAAGTAAAAGAGAACAATTGTTTGCAGTTTGTGGTTTAATCAATGTAAAAGAATGGACCGGGGTCCACAGTTCACTAGAGAGTCTCTCCATAAAAGATAACTAACATGCTGGGTGAACAAATTACAGCTGGGCAATTGACAAAATATTGAGCGCATGACAATGCATATATATGACATGATGACTACTATGATATTCATGTGGGCATTACGACAAAATACATAGACCGTTATCCAACAGCCTCTATGACTAATAATCCACCGCCAGGTTGTCATCCGAGTCCCCCGTTGGTATTAAGTTGCAAGCAACGGATAATTGCATTAAGTAAAGTGCGTAATGTAAAAAAATGCATTAGACCTAACGGCGCACCCTTAAACTAAGCATCGGTTATTTTATCCCTAGTGGCAACCGCACATCCACAATCTTAGAAGTTGCTGTCACTCTCCCAGATTACCGGAGGCATGAACCCACTATCTAGCATAAATATTCCCTCTTGGAGTTACAAGCATCTACTTGGCCAAAGCATCTACTAGTAACGGAAAGCATGCAAGATCATAAATAACATATAAGATAGATTGATAATCAACTTGACATAATATTCAATATTCATCGGATCCCAGCAAACACAACATGTAGCATTACAATAAGATGATCTTGATCATGTTAGGCAGCTCACAAGATCTAAACATGATGGCATAAAGTGGAGAGACAACCATCTAGCTACTGCTAGGGACCCGTAGTACAAGGATGAACTACTCACGCATCACTCCGGAGGCAGGCATAGTGATGTAGAGCCCTCCGGTGATGATTCTCCTCTCCAACAGAGTGCCGGGAAGAGGTTCTGGACCCTCACGAGCTAGGGTTGACGACGGCGGCGCCTCTGGAACTTTTCGTGGATCATGGCTCGGGTGTTTAGGGTTTTTGCATCGGGGGGAATAAGTAGGCGAAAGGGCGGCGGCTGACGAGCCCCGAGGGGTCCACACCACCCTAGGGCGCGGGCCCACCCTTGGCCGCGCCCTGGGGGCGTGTGGGGCCTCCCTGGCTCTTCTTCGTTGCTCCTTTGGACCTTCAGGTGTGGTATGATAAAATGGGCCCCTCCGTGAAGTTTCATCCAATTCCGAGAATATTTCCTGACTAGCTTTTCTGGAATAAAAAAACAGCAGAAAACAGGAACTGGCACTGTGGCATCTTGTTAATAGGTTAGTC
This sequence comes from Poa pratensis, assembly GCA_947311845.1. Lineage (NCBI taxonomy): Eukaryota > Viridiplantae > Streptophyta > Magnoliopsida > Poales > Poaceae > Poa > Poa pratensis. Next base: position 20,522,271 of record CAMZMU010000076.1, on the reverse strand, counting down.
CCAAAAAATGTATAAAAGTGACATAAAGTGGATGCAAAACATGTAACAATTGGTATAATATCAGCATGGAACATCAAAAATTATAGATACGTTTGAGACGTATCACCCTCCGGTGATGATTCCCCTCTCCGACAGAGTGCCGGGAAGAGGTTCTGGACCCTCCCAAGCTAGGGTTGACGACGGCGGCGCCTCTGGAACTTTTCGTGGAATATGACTCGGGTGTTTAGGGTTTTCGCATCGGGGGAATAAGTAAGCGAAAGGGCGGCGGCTGGAGAGCCCCGAGGGGCCCAAACGCCCCTAGGGCGCGGTAGGCATGGGACCTGCGCCCAGGGTGCGTGTGGGGCCCTCCTGGCTCTTCTTCGACTCCCCTCTGGACTCCAGGTGTCTTCTGGTAAAATAGGTGCCTCCGTAAATTTTCGTCCAATTCCGAGAATATTTTCTGACTAGCTTTTCTGGAATACAAAAACAGCAGAAAACAGGAACTAGCACTGTGGCATCTTGTTAATAGGTTAGTCCCAAACAATGTATAAAAGTGACATAAAGTGGATGCAAAACATGTAACAATTGGTATAATATCAGCATGGAACATCAAAAATTATGGATACGTTTGAGACGTATCAGCATCCCCAAATTTAGTTCCTGCTCGTCCTCGAGTAGGTAAATGATAAAACAATATAATTTTTGAGGTGACATGCTACCATCATAATCTTGATCATATAATATTGTAAGGCACATGTAAATGAATGAAGTGATCCAAGTCAATGGTCTATAGTTTGCTACCAAATAAATAATGAGTAAACAACGAATCACACAAGCTAAACTTTTTCATGAATAGTACTTTGGAGACAATGCATCCACAGGTTCACATAAGAGTTAACTCATAAAGCAATAGATTCTAACAAAAGGTATTTAATCAACACAAGGGAAGATTTAAGTTTCAGCATTTGCTTCAACTTTCAACATATTTATCTCATGGATATTGTCAACAGAAAGCAATATAATAAGTCCAATATGTAGCATATAACAAATCTATACCTAATAATAAAAGCATTAAGGCTTCTTCTCGTACGTCGTTGAAAATACCCCTAAAATTTGCACAAATTACCCACCACTGCCACCCATAAGTCACATACCGTTTTGTTTCTTTTTCCCCTCCTTGCGTCTTTGATCAACACGATCCTTGCCTGCCCAGCCTCTCGCACCCTCGCTCTCAGGGCGGCCCAGCCCATCAACCTTGCTCTCCTAAGAAAAACAAAAGCCCACATCCCTTGGAGCGGGACTCAACGTTTGTTTTGGCTCTCCACGAAGAATACAACTCGAGGTCGATCTGGTATTTGGCTTTCCTACCTGACCGTTTCCTATCCTTGCCCCCCTGGTTCGCTATATATACAGCTAGAGAACTATCCAATACCTGCCCTAACACACGATCACCGACCAATGGAACAAGCGAAGAACTTGAAGGCCACAACGATGGAGGGTGTCAGTATGCCGATCTCGACGGCTCACCGGAAGGATCGATCTGACTCAGACGGCTCGAGCGTCATCTTCGTGTGCGGCGTGTGGAACGAGTGTGGAACGACAAAAGGTTCATCGTTGAAGCTGACCTACCGCGAGGTCGTCCGTCATCTGCACGTACATGGCGGTGGCGGAGGCGCGCACCCCCGACTTCAACAGGAACACTGAGGAAGCGTTGGAGCAGATCAATTGTTGGGTCGTGAAGGTTACTGAGGAACCTTATAAACGAACCAGTTCCACGGCTCCTACGGGCAGGGAGCTTGTGGTGATGCGTTCGCCATGACGCAGCCGCCCAATCCTCTGCGCCGGCTCACCCTGCTCACATAGCGCCACCATCGCAGGACATGATGATGGGGACGCCTCATGGAAGGCGGCTATTCGCTGCCAACGGCGCGGCAAAGGCCATCGCGACCATCGCAGGAGGAGAAGACCTCAAGCGTGATTCATCTGAGCACGAGAATATTTGGAGCATCGGGCAGATGCATCGCAACAAGACAATGATGAACATTGCTGCGGCGACGAACCTAAATCAGACCAAACTTGCGTGATTGAGAAGCAGTGCCGCCCTAGACACTAACTCATGTATTCTCTTCTTCCTTTTCACCAAACTATGAATCTGCCGGACTCTGAATCGCTGGTAAACCTTTGTGTTTATACACTGATATAGTTCTTTATCCAGTTCGATCTGCTTTATTTTACATACGTTAATTGTGTAAAGATGGTAATATGCAGTCTTATTGGGATGTATAATGTATTGTTCTTCCAGTTTTGCTGCACATGTCGTTCATCCTATGAAGGAATTAGAATTAGCTGCTTCACTTGGAACATATTCAGGAGAAACATATCCGTCTTATGAGTATAAGCGCATACACAACTAACGAACTTGCGAAGTTCGTATTAGAATTGATAGAATAGGTCATGTTCTACTCCATGGACTATAACTTTAGGATGTAATCCATCATATTCCACTCCATTAGGATGTGTACTGCATTATTCTATTCTGCAGAATTTTCCGGGCTATTTAGTATGCCACAACTTTAATTGCTACAACCTGGTGAAAATACTCCGCCACTGGATACATTGTCCCGTCTTACAATGCAATTTATCTAACAATAATATGTATCATTGATCTTTTTCTTATTTATTATTTTAGGAAACCACGCCAAATAGTATGTACCCATCGCAACACACTTTTTATATCACGTCTAGCGTCATTAATCTGGCGGCACCGCTGTGCCGATGAGAACTTTGTTTAGTCCATGACCACATTTTTTTCTCCCCGTTGCAACGCACGGGCCCTTTTGCTATATTGTAACAAAGTTGACACTAGTGTTTGCTTGTGGAAGATAGAAAGAATAGGAAAACTGACTCAACATAAAAGTAAAAGAAAGGCCCTTCGCAGAGGGAAGCAGAGATTAAATCATGTGCTAGAGCTTTTTAGTTTTTGAAATCATATAGAGAGTAAAAATTAAGTTTTGAGAGGTGTTTGTTAATTGTCAACGAATGGTAGCGGATGAAAACAGTATTCTCCCTATCAAACAGACTTTTAAGAGCGGCTCTCATGAAGGACGTTGTTTCTACCAGCAAGGCAGATCATCCTTCTTTCTCTTTTATTTACACATGCAGGTATTTCACTGTTTGTCATTGCTTACTGATAAATCAGGGCAAAATGTGAAGAGAATTATGCGGTTAAAGTTGTAATTAATTGGGACTGGGCACCCCGTTGCCAGCTCTTTTTGCAAAATTATTGGATAAGCGGATGTATATGCCACTAGTCCAGGTGTAAAGTCTGTTTGACAAGTCGAATAAAGAATAACCCACTACTTCCTCATGAGCTAGTAAACATTGACACAAAAAGGAATAATAACAGTTTTGAATAATTTAAAGGTAGCACATGAAAAATTTACTTGGAGTGGCAAGGAAATACCATATATATGTAGTTATGGTGGACACAAATGACATGGATTTTGGGTCAAGCATTTGGATGCACGAGAAGCATTCCCTCTCATTACAGAGTTTAGGCTAGCAAGGTTTTGTAAGCAAACAAGAATATCAACCAGTACACCAAGTTTTATATGAAAAACATATTGCAAACATTATAAGACTTCACACCGTCTTCCTTGTTAACCAAACCATTTTATTAGAAAATATCTAGACCTTAGAGATACCACTCATGCAAACCAAATTTCAACAAGCTTTACGGTAGTTCTTCACTAATGGGCTTAACTTACATGATGCAATAGTTTAATCATGATCTACTTGTTAACTCAAAACAATTGACAAGTATCAAATTATCCAAATTAGTGATCTACAAGAATATGCAAGTTTTTTCCATTATACCATTTATCACATGCAACATTTTCTGTTCAAACCAAACACCAATCAATTTATTTCAATAACTCTCCAAACAAGTATAATTGAAGCAAGAGAGTACTTTCTTTAAAAGAACTAATAGCTCTGAAAAGAGATACATGAAAACAAGAGCTAAAAGCTGAACAGCGCTAGATATGAATACTCAACAAATATAAGTGAAGAATAGGAGTATTCTCATGAAAAAGCGGAGCGTGTGTCTCTCCCAATCAAGAATGCTAGGGTCCAATCAGTTTTATTAAAAAATAAAAATACTGTAAAAAGCACACAGATGCTCCAAGAACAGCACATATGATGTGAAAGAATAAAAATATAGTTTCACTAGAGATGACCTGATAATTTTGCGATGAAGAAGGGGATGCCTCGAGCATCCCCAAGCTTATACGCTTGAGTCTTCTTGAAATATGCTGGGCAGATCCATGGGAGCCTCCCCAATCTTAAGCTCTTCACTCTTCTTGATCCTATTATATCATTCTTCTCTCTTGACCCTTGAAAATTTCCGTCACACCAAACTCAAAGCAAATCTCATTAGAGGGTTAGTGCATATTCAAAAACTCACATGTTCTATAAAGACGCAATATGACTTGTTACTTTAAACATTAGCTACGGCCACTGATGTTATGTGAAGCTCTTCCACCCAAAAAAGAATTTCACTCAACACTAGTTAAAGAGAGAATGCAAAATAAAAAGGCATAATCTGTCTAAAACAGAACAGTCCGGAAAGACGAATTTTTTCGAGGCACTTATGACGCTCAGATCAAAAAACTTTGAATTAACGAAAGATTCAGACATTCATAAAGATTACGCACAAATGTTTTCAGATTTAATTAACAATCTGGTGATTTTAGGCATTTCGTACAGTGAACAGCAGAAATCTGTTTCTTCGCAGCAATCAATATTTAGCATCATCTTAACATTAGAGGCTACTCTTGGCACAACAATTGCGAAAAAGTAAAGATACAAAGGAGTTGCTACAGAAGTAAACAACACCTTGACTAAAACTTAAAACAAAAGAGAATGGGTTGTCTCCCAAAAGCGCTTTCTTTAATGCCTTTTAGCTAGGCTAGAAGATTTTAATGATACTCTCATAAGAATAAGAGTTGAAAAACAAAAGAGAGCATCAAGAGGCAAATATCAAACACATTTAAGTCTAACCCACTTCCTATGTAAGGGAATCTTGTAATAAAATAAATTGTTGAAGCATAAAGCAACTAGCATAGAAAGACGAAACGAATGCAACTTCAAAACTTCCAACATAAAGAGAGGTGTTTTAGTAACTTGAAAACTTTTACGACCATATTTTTCCTTTCTCATAATAACTTTCAGTAGCATTATGAACAAACTCAACAATATGACTATCACATAAAGCATACTTTTCATGATCTACAAACACATAATTTTTATTAAGCTCAAAAACAGCGGGGTCATTAAACCCACTTTTGACTAGTAGTACAATAAATATCATTAGGAAATATAGAACCATCATCAAGAGCATTATCATATATAACATTGGGGAGCACATTTTTACTTTCTGCAATTTCTTTTTCTTGAGTCAAGGTGTTGTTTACTTCAAATTTATCAAAAAGAGATATTTCAATAGAATCATGACATTCAACAGTATAGCGTTCTTCCTCCTTCGATAGGCGTGGAGGGTAATCAAATAATGTAAGAGTTAAAGACTTACTATCTTTAGGAGGTAGATCCTCCTTTTGTTCATCACTCTCTTCCTCTTTTTCATCCAATAAGACTTCAGTTTCAGCAATTTCTTGTTCCACAGGTCCCTGAAAAGAAGCAAGTTGTTCTGGAGAATAAGTTTTGTCAATAAATTTAGTGATATAATGGTGCATGTAAAATGCATACATGAACTTTGCACTTATCACTTATATTCTAATCATATTTGCATCATATAAGGGTTATACCACTGTTATTTAATGATTTTAGGAAATAAAATAATTGTTTCCTATTTTTATGGAATTAACCCTGCGCAGGCAGAAACCCCTATTTCTTTCCTTTTATGTTTCAGGGACCCAAACGTCGTCATAAAATTCTAGAAAAATACAGAGGTCGTTATTTTGGAAGGAAGAAGACGTAGGAGCGAAGGAATCAAGCAAACGGAGCCCGCAAGGCGAAAAGGGGGTGGCCCACGCGGCTAGGTACTGTGGCCGCGTGGGGCCCACTCGTTTGGGCCTCGTGGCTCCGTTGCCGTCGATCTTTTGTCCACTGACTCCGTCTTGACCTAAAAAAGCCTATAAAAAAGGTCCCCCGGCGTTCTCTGGAAGGAGGCGGCGGAGAAACACAGAACCACAAAACTGAGAGTCAGAAGGCTGCCGCCGGAGAAGATCGGAGGGGGGAAACGCCGCAGAGTCACCTCCAGAGGGCTCCACCCCCCTCCGGCGTGTTCATCATCAACATCTACAGCAAGAACATCTCCACCATCATCACCATGATGAAGGGGGAGTAGTCCACCCCCTGGACTTGGGTTTGTGGTGGTAACTTATGTATCTCTCCTCTCTCTTGAGCTTCACTAATTAGTACCGTATGAGCTGCTAAACATGATTACGGTCATCTATGTAATACCTTTGTGGTGAATATTGTGGTATGAGATGATTTGTTATGCATTTACCGTTGTGTTGGAGTTTTTGTGATTTGTCATACTTTGGAGATATTTTATGATGCATGTGATGGTTTGATTTATTCATAATGCCTTGTTTATCATTGTCATGAGGTGATTGACACCACCAAGTGTAGATAGATGAGAGAGTTGTGATCACACACACGAAATATAAATCATTGCACTTGTGTTTAGAATATTGTCCATTAAGAAGTATGATGTATGTAGGTACGGGATGGCCGATGTGACACGGCGAAGGTATTGAGTGACACAGTACTGCCCAACATCCTTTATCTGGGGGTAAAAAGAAAGAGTATGATGTGGGAGTGAGAGCAACCACGCTAGCCTTACGAGGGTGACCTAGCAACACAAATGAATATTTCTTTCAATTTTGTGTTTTAGGACATATAGCTGTCATAAAAGCTACCATTAAAACATGACAATTGTGTGTACTTTATCTATAACATGATAATCACCATAGATGAGAGAGAGGATTAAGTGAACCCATGAACCCACGTCCATTGTTCCTAGAAGAGAAAATCTTTGTCTTGTCCTCTTGCGTTGAAGAGGATTGGGACACCTTTACATTCTTGTTTTGCTACATCAAAACTTCCATCCATCAACCACCTTGTTCTCCAAACTTGTTTAGTGCATAATCAACTGAAACTTGTGACACTTTAGTTGTAGGGAATAGATAACTTTTCCTTCTTGCTCCTGCGGATCGATACCTTACTTCCACATTGAGAGGTGCTACAGTGATCCCTTGCTCTTGGGGGTTATCATATAAGGATTATCATTGTAATATTCAAGGCAATAACCAAGTATCTCGGAATTCTCAGGCTTATAAGGGGCATCATCACCCTGAAGCACACAAGCAATTTCATAAGCACCCTTAAAAACAAAAAATTCTTCAATTTTTTCAAGATTATCAAAGTCATAGTTTCCTTTAGCATAAGAAGCCAAAGTCTCATCATCATTATAATCACATTGGAAAGGGAGGTGTTTATGCCTCCTACAGCAAAAACATTCATTAAAGCACTAGGATTCATTATAAGTAGAGCACAAGTTTCTAGCAAAACAATTCAATTTATATATTTGTACCCATAAGTGTTCCCCTTTTCGAGACAAGCGGTATTCCTTATAATAATTTTGTTGTTCCTCCGTGAACCCACTTAGCCAACAAGATTTTGTTTCAAAGAGAGAAGCCATTGATAGCAAATAAATAACTAGACATCATAACAAACTGAAATAAACTAGATGCAGGAAACTAATTTTTGTGTGTTTTTGATAATTAAAAGCAAACAAGATAAAATAAAATAAACTAAGCAAGACAAAAACAAAGAAAAAAGATTGGAAACGTGAAACTCCCCTTGCAGAAGCCTGCTGTCTCCCCGGCAACGGCGCCAGAAAAATAGCTTGATGACGTGCAGCACACGTTCGTTGGGAGACCCCAAGAGGAAGGTATGAACCAGTAGGAGCAGTAGCACTTCTGAAGGTTGTTGGCGGCGCTGTTACTCGATCACGAATGTGGAATCTACACACAACACAATCAAACTACTTTGCCCCAACGAAACAGTGAGGTTGTCAATCTCACCGGCTTGCTGAAAACAAATGATTAAACGTATGGTGTGGAAACAGTGTTTAAATTGCAGAAAGTAAAAGAGAACAATTGTTTGCAGTTTGTGATTTAATCAATGTAAAAGAATGGACCGGGGTCCACATTTCACTAGAGGTGTCTCTCCATAAAGATAAATAACATGCTGGGTAAACAAATTACAGCTCGAAAATTGACAAAATATTGAGCGCATGACAAATCATACATATATGACAAGTTGGCTATCATGATATTTAATTAGGCATTATGACAAAATACATAGACCGTTATCCAACAGCATATATGACTAATAATCCACCTTCAGGTTGACATCCGTGTTCCCCGTCGGTATTAAGTTGCAAGCAACGGATAATCGCATTAAGCAATGTGCGTAAAGTAAAGAAATACATATAACCGTGGACATAGCATTGTTAGGTTACCCCTAGTAGCAACAGCACATCCACAACCTTAGGTGTTGCTGTCACTCGCCCAGATTACTGGAGATTGAACCCACTATCTAGTATAAATACTCACTCTTGGAGTTACAAGCATCTATTTGGCCAGAGCATCTACTAGTAACGGAAAGCATGCAAGATCATAAATAACATGCATCATAGATTAATAAACAACTTGATCATAGTATTCAATATTCATCGGATCCCAGCAAACACAACATGTAGCATTACAATAAGATGATCTTGATCATGTTAGGCAGCTCACAAGATCTAAACATGATGGCACAAAGTGGAGAGACAACCATCTAGCTACTGCTATGGACCTGTAGTCCAAGGATGAACTACTCACGCATCACTCCGGAGGCGGGCATGGTGATGTAGAGCTCTCCGGTGATGATTCCCCTCTCCGGCAGAGTGCCAGGAAGAGGTTCTGGACCCTCTCGAGCTAGGGTTGACGACGGCGGCGCCTCTGGAACTTTTCGTGGAATATGGCTCGGGTGTTTAGGGTTTTCGCATCGGGGGGAATAAGTAGGCGAAAGGGCGGCGGCTGGAGAGCCCCGAGGGGCCCACACGCCCCTAGGGCGCGGCAGGCATGGGACCCACGCCCAGGGTGCGTGTGGGGCCCTCCTGGCTCTTCTTCGACTCCCCTCTGGAATCCAGGTGTATTCTGGTAAAATAGGTGCCTCCGTAAATTTTCATCCAATTCCGAGAATATTTTCTGACTAGCTTTTCTGGAATACAAAAACAGCAGAAAACATGAACTGGCACTGTGGCATCTTGTTAATAGGTTAGTCCCAAAAAATATATAAAAGTGACATAAACTGGATGCAAAACATGTAACAATTGGTATAATATCAGCATGGAACATAAAAAATTATGGATACGTTTGAGACGTATCACGGCGCTCTCTCTTTTGGGAGCTCGCGCGCGCCGGCAAGGGGACCAGCGGAGGCGCCACCACCGCCATCGTATCCCGTCGAGCGCAGGGGAGCAGAAATGGTGCAGCTGCGTCTCTCTCTCTCTCTGTCAGCGTTGGATGGAAGAAGGAAAGGAGGGGGAAGGTGAAAGGGCTAGCGCGGCGCGGTGGCGTTCTTCGCCGTCGCCGGCTAGCCGGCGGTGCGCCGAAACCCTATCCCTAAAAGAGACGGCGCGCGGGGGCGAGAGAGGAGCGAAATGGGCTAGGGTTTGTGGGAGCAGACTGGTTCGCTGGTTTTGTTCCGGCGATACGCGCGGATGGCCGTCGGATAACATTGGACGGCCACGATCGATCGACTCTCGCCAGCAGGCCGTGGGCCGCATCCCCGCGTCCGCGTTTCTCAGGCGACGGAGAATAATCGGCCGCTCAACAGGCCGTAGGCCGAGCGGGCCGCACAGAACAATTTTCTCTTATTTTCCTTTTTTTTAGAAGCATGTTTTTTTTTGTCCAATTTTTTTGGCAAATTTTATTCAGTTTTGTTTCATATTCAAAATTATCCAACGAAAATTTTGTTTAGGAAACAGAAAAGTAAAATTAATGCTTCTGAAAAGTATAAAGTTCATGAATTTTTTATTCATGTTTTCCGCTGCAAATAAATAAAAGTACTCATAAAAGGCAAATAGAACTAAAGAAAGAATCATTTTTTAAGAGCATGTCAAAGTGATTAATGAAATAATTATGATTATGTTATTTTATGACCAACGTTGTTAATAACATAGTCATGATTCATTGTTCTTATATGTGCATTTATATCTATGTTCTGCCCAACGGTGATATAGTTTTAATTGCACAAACAGTTGTATGTTTTAATTTTGACCAACGTTGGATTATTGCATGCAATTGTTGTTATGATCTCACTTCATTGTGGTTTTCAGGAGGGTGGACTGGGTTATGGACACTCCACAACCGGTCAAACGTACAGAGCCAGTCAGAGATGCAAAAGATGATGATGATGCATGGGATAAAAAGAGGAGGGATTATGCTCGATTGGAGATGTCATATACCCTCAATAACAAAAAGTGGGTCACCACCAACAAAAAGTGCATGGCTTTCATACGGAACACAATCGAGCACACTATTGTGGGCTCAATTGCAAAGTGTGCTTCCGTAAGGGAGTTTCTTGAAAAGATAAAGAACTAGTTCACTGGTTCTTCAAAGATATATGCAACCCAGTTGCTAAAGCAGCTGGTGACAGAAAAGTACACAGGAGGTGGACATGGCATAAGAGAGCACATCCTCAGGATGAGCAACATGGCAGCTAAGCTTAAGCCCATGGACGATGATTTGGAGCTCAAGCCTGCACTCCTTGTTCACCTGGTTATGGCTTCACTGCCAAAAGAGTTTGACACTTTTGTTGTCAACTACAACATGTCGCCTGAAAAATTGGACATTGAAAAGACAATAGCCATGTGTGTGCAAGAAGAGGAAAGACTTAAAGCCTCACATGGTGGTTTTCTGAACTATGTGAAGGATAATAAGAAAAAGAACTACAATCAAAGTAGCAATGGTTTCCCTTCAAAGTCACATGGAAAAGCTCCCACGCATTATCAGCATCAGCAGAAGTCTCTTCCAGTGGACAAAGATACATGTCTCCACTGTAAGAAGACTGGGCATTACGAGAAGGATTGCCCTGTTTGGCTAAAGTCCATAATGGCAAAGAGAGGTAACATCATTGTTTTCTTTGTAAATGAATCCTTTTATACACGGTTTTCAAATTCATTACAAGGATTCCATTCGACGCGGACTACGCAAAGAAGCGAAAGATGCATTGAAGTTGCAAATGGAGTTCAAGCAGATGATGCATGTAAAATGCATACATGAACTTTGCACTTTATCACTTATATTCTAATCATATTTGCATCATATAAGGGTTATACCACTGTTATTTAATGATTTTAGGAAATAAAATAATTCTTTCCTATTTTTATGGAATTAACTCTGCGCAGGCAGAAAACCCTATTTCTTTCCTTTTATGTTTCAGGGACCCAAACGTCGTCATAAAATTCTGGAAAAATACAGAGGTCGTTATTTTGGAAGAAAGAAGACGTAGGAGCGAAGGAATCAAGCAAACGGAGCCCGCAAGGCAAAAAGGGGGTGGCCCAGGCGGCCAGGTACTGTTGCCGCGTGGGGCCCACCCGTTTGGGCCTCGTGGCTCCGCTGCCGTCGATCTTTCGTCCACCGACTTCGTCTTGACCTAAAAACGCCTATAAAAAATGTCCCCTGGCGTTTCGCGAACGGAGCGCCGCAAAAACACAGAAACACCGAAACGGAGATCAGGAGCTGCAGATTGGAGGGGGAAAACTCCGGCGGGGCGCTGCCGGCGTGGTCTCCATCTTCTCCATCGACTTCTCCACCGTCTCCATGATGAAGAGGGAGTAGTCCACCTCTGGACTATGGGTTTGTGGAAGTAACTTATGTATCTCTCCTCTCTTGAGCTTCACTAATTAGTACCGTATGAGCTGCTGAACATGATTACGGTCACCGTTGTAATACTTATGTGGTGGATCTTTCTATGAGTTAATATATGTTTGAGATTGCAATGTTTGTTTCAGTTATGAGTATAGATGCATATTATGTACCCCGTTCTTGTCTACTTGTTTTGATCAAGCATGTTTATGAGAGCGTGTGTGGGGAAACGTGTGCATTAGTTGGAGTAACGGGGAGTGGTGAGTGCGGTAAGCTGACAACTTAATATCGCGGTCCACTTGGGTGTTTACCTTAATTTGTTACCTCACTAGGGATAAACTAAAATACCATGCTGCAAGGGTTGAGGGTGACCAAGCTTCTTCCTGTGACTAGATCCAGCATGTTCTTATTTTCACTTCATGTCATAAAACTTATTGCTATACTCTGAGTCATCTTAATTACTGAGGTGTTATGATTTGGTTTGCATCTTGGTGGAGTATAAGAGAGACTAATAACCAAAAGGTCTCTATGTTAGGACGAGATGCCCATATATCTAAGTAACTTGTTATCAAACTTTGTGTTGCAATCTCATATGTTAACTCTGTGTGTGTTCCATTGTCTGCCACTTTATAAAGAGAGAGTGCATTTGTGAAACCATGAACCCCGGTCCATTTTTAATCATAAGAAACACCTTTCCAACACCATATACCACTTTTCCATTTTCAGCCATCATTAAATCCGAAAATACAAAAATACTTTTCATCTTGCATACATCATTAAAGAACCCAAAAATATCATTTACCATTGCATCCACCATCATTGCATATTTATTTCCTGTTTGCATTGCATAACTATCTTGATATCATTCTTACACCTTGTGCTTGACAACCACAGGCGAGGTTGAGGACCAAAACATTTAACTTTGTTTTGTAGGTAACCAAAGGAAGGATAAGAAGATATATCTTCACTACTGATTCCCCGAGAGTTCGATATTAAACCCTCGAGTCACCCTCGTGGGGAAAACATGTCTTCCACTACTACACACTCTGCACTTGGAGTCTCAAACTAACCCATTTACTTTTGACGCAGGTAACTACGCACCGGAGATCAAGCAAAGTGTTTTCTGGCGTCGTAGATCAACCTCTTCAAGTGCCATCAAGACTGTTTTCTGGCGCCGTTGTCGGGAAGATAGAAGCAACACCGCAAGATATTCCCTCGTCAACTTAGCGCGCAGCAAAGTGTTTTCTGGCGCCGTTGCCGGGGAATCATAGCTGAGAGATTTATCCAAGGGTGTGCATCATCGCATTCATCTCACAACGAAGTCAACTTCACCAACTTGTGCTAACACCTAAGCTTGGGGAGGTTGCACCTACGTGAGCACCATCTTATCCATCTTTACTTACAAAGCAAATTTATTTGTTTTGTCATTGTCTTGCATATCATATTTCGGGTTGCATTGTTTAGAGTCATGATACACAAAAATTATTGATGCTTTGACTATGGCTTTTCTGAATCATGCATCGTTGCACCTTGCTTTATATGAAAGTGCTTATGCCACTACTGCTAAAGTGGTTGAAACTACTGTGTCTGAGGTACCTAAAGTGGGATATAAAATTCCCATTGGCCATGTTAAAAGAGTTATGAAAAATCCATTTACAGGGGATGGAACTAAGTCTACACGTGAACACATAGAGACAATGGAAGAAATATGTGGTTTATTTAGCCTTCCTGGTATCTCTGATGATGAGGTAAAAGGGAAGCTATTGTATTTGTCTTTATCTGGTAATGCTCGTGATTGGTACAGGTCTTTGGATGAAGAAGTGAAAAGTGAATGGAGTATTTTGAGGAAGGTTTTTCTTAAATATCTTACTCCTAAAGAAGCTTATGAGAACCCATGTTATGATGAATGTGAAACTGAAAATTCTATGGTCCTATATGATAACCCATGCCATTATGATGAAACTAATAATGCTCCTTTACTATTTAACTAGCGAATGGGCCCGCGCATTTGCGCGGCTAGTCTTATGTATCATACATTTTTGTATCTACATTCGTTTAATGTTTCATAGGATAATATAATGATCTTGATCATTATTAATTTGCTACTCCCTCTTGCGAAATAAGTGACGTAAATTAAATAGAACTTTGTACTGAATCTATGTCACTTAATTACAGAAGGAGTAATATTAAAAGAGCTTGATAAATGAAGTACCTTATTTATCCTAATTTGAAACGCCAGCTGAGGTTTAATTTTTACTCAAAAATATATTATGTAATTATTCAATGGTGGACACATAAATTTGACTATTTGAAAAGAGAAATAGAAATCCAATGGAACGTGATTTTGTTGGGATCCATGTTGTGCAGTGTGCTTATATAGAACGGTAGATCATACTTAGGGGCATATTATATACACAGTTTCAAACCATTTTGGTTCTCTGTGCTTGGTAGATTACTCACCCCGAAACTACATCTTAGAAATTTGTTTACGGATGATAACCTTATAGTACTTTCTGCCATGTTATTCATGTAACGCAGAGGACCATACTAATCTCTGCATAAGGGACTTGCAACTGTAAATCAAAGAAATAATGACACCAGACGAAAAGTAACATCCACTTGGTTCTTTACACTTGTACCTGTTTTACATTGAGATGAGTTATGCAACTATAACTAATTTATTTCTTTGTTATCCCACCATCCCTGGGAGGTATAACACACCAAGTTAAGGGAATTAATAATGTTCTATATATGCAATCAAATGTGACCTAGCATGAATGTCTACAGTATACATACCTAAGTACCACTGATATACCTTGTATCGATCTAGTTTAATGTTTTATGACTTCTGCCAAATTTTCCCAGCGACTACGTCTTGTCATGCATGTTGTTTGAGAAAAGTTTTCTTTATCTTGCGTTATGAGGTACCAATAAATATGGAAAATGAAATCCATGGAAGCCATGTGTTAGAAAAAACACCACCATAATTTTTGCTGGTAGTTGCTCTCTATTCTCTTAAAAAATATCAATCTGGCATGGATGAACTCTGTTCTCCAGTAGCTCATCGCACTCTTTGCTTGACTTCTGGCTGCAGCATCTATAATCACAAAAACTGAACTCAGTTCAAGAGTAGTTGCAGAGCAGTACTATCAGATTGTTTATCAGCAATGCTCCTCCACCGACCGATACCTGCTGAATATCTTTGCTGACGCAACCTATTAAGCAAATCTGGAGAATTTCATTATAATTCA
Organism: Poa pratensis; assembly: GCA_947311845.1. Lineage (NCBI taxonomy): Eukaryota > Viridiplantae > Streptophyta > Magnoliopsida > Poales > Poaceae > Poa > Poa pratensis. The sequence continues at coordinate 20,507,093 of CAMZMU010000076.1, read as the reverse complement.
GTCTTTCTCGGGTCTAACTGGAGTACAGACTAAATTATTTGCACATGGAACAAAACCTACAAAAGGTTGAATAGAAAATCTTGAATAGGTTCTGCCTTCCACAAAAAGTTAACCTGTCAAGAGAACCATTTATATGTACACTGATTTGGTAGAAGTTATGATAATAATGAAGGAGCAATTGATCAATCTCTATACATTACTGATAAAAGAAGGTTTCTATAGTCTCTGAAAATTTCCGTGAATTGTCCAGTCAAAATAACCGGAGTTGCTGGCTCTGCCTCATGTAATGAAACAACTTACAATTCACCTTGAGTCGAATATGTAATTCCCTGCCTTGCTCGCCACATGGGTGCCACGCCATCCGCCACATCCTCCACTTTGAATTACTCATGCAGTTCTTGGGCTTCCTATCAAAATACTGAAGTTAACTACAGTTGTATTCAATCAATTATTTAAAAACGTCCTTGAAAACAGATGTCGGTTAGTGCTGGTTAGTATCCCTAATCCAGGAAAAAATATGTCCCGTACTGAGTAAAAGTATTTGGCCAGCTCATTACCGAAATCTTAAACCGACATGTAATTGGAAAAAAAACTAATGAAAACGTGGATAAAATAGTATGTCCATGACCGATCCTTTATTTTTTTATGTTTAATAATTGAATGGAACAGACGAAGATTTAAAAAAGCATACTGCTATGCTTTTCTTCAATGTATAGATCTCCCGTGACCACTCCACATATTCCTCCAATAAGGGTCTCGACCTTCGACCCGAGTCTCAATATTTCTCATGGACAACAAAATGAATTGATTTGTGTAAATTTGTCAAGTTCATGTCAGAGGATGCAAATCAAGGCCAAATATTTTAACAACCCAACGTAGAACGTGTAAGCCAAATATGTGCAGTCTAAACAAATCAGCAAAACAATGAATCATAACATGCTGCGCGCGTGTTCTATCTATGAATAAAGTCCATGCCTTTTTGACATGGCAGGAACATAGCATAGAGTATTGTCCCGTACGACGCTCCTCCTTATTCCCACGGAGCGATGCCAAGATAACTATTCCCTCAATGGTTGTCTAGATTCATACTAAAAAAGTGTACGTGTAAACTAAAACATGTCTAGATACACATGTTACCATATGAATGTGGAAAAATGCTAAAACATTTTATATTATGAAACGGAATGAGTATATGAAAAGCAACGTAGTAGTAAGCACCTTTTTAATTCCAACTGTCAGGAGAATATGCAAAGTTTCTGAAATGGTGTGCTTATACAGGTGCACTGGAGAAGACATGTAGTTAAAAAGCTTCTTTTTTTTTTTGCCTCAGCTCACAACCTGAAAAACGGAGAAAATTACAACAAAAACTTATGCATACTATTCACTGGAAGAGCTAAAGAATACCAAGATGGGTTTTCGCACATACGTTTAACGATTCATCTCTCTCCATCTCTAGCCCCAACTCCCAGGAGGATATGCAAAGTTTCTGACGGGGTGCTTATACAGCCTGGAACAGAGTCAACTGACATGCAGTTATAAAGCTAATATTGTTTGCCTCAGCTCACAACCTGAAGAAACAGAGAAAATTACCACAAAAGCTGATGCATACTATTCATTGGAAGAACAAAAGAAGCCAACATAGTTATCCAATAATACCAAGATCAGTTTTTGCACATACTTTCAACGATTCATCTCTCTCCATCTGTAGCCGGCCCCAATACCCCAAGTATAATACTATGAGGCTGTCAGCAAAATCATCAGGTGAAGGAGTCGCCGTGTAAATAGAATGTAAGTCGATAGAAACTGCTACATGATAAGGTTTGACATCCGTGCAAAATAACATTAACTGAGATGTAGTCTACCCAATAAAATATTTCAATCTTATTGATAATTGTAACGTTTGTGCGATGAAGTTAGTAACCTAAAAATTACTTGGCTTTATGTAGGAAAATAGAGGCAAGCCGCTAGTAGGGCTATGTAGGAAAATAATTGCTCGAGTGGGTACATAACATATGCCACCATGAAAGAAAAAAAACCAAGCGTGACATGCAGAAATCCCCGGGAGATGAAGCTAGTTTGACTCCTACCATGCATGCATCGGATCGATGGATTCATGTTGCGTCCTGGTGACTTGAGACAATCAACGTATTGAGCAACGTATCAGAGTGATCGTGTACCTGAGATCGGTGGGAAGACCGGATCGATCTAGCCTGTCGTAACTATTATGTGATACCTTCCAGTGTATGGGTTGAGTGCACGCCGACGAACTCCTCTGAAGTTCGTGCCGCGAGCATATATACGACGGCCGATCGATGATCTACATCTTGTCGCCGTGGCTGACGCCCCCGGCACAGCGGTGCAAGTTTGTGTCAGATAGATCGCCTGGCCGAGTGCTCCACGGGGACGGCCTTCTCTCGATGCCTTTCGCGAGCCGGCAGATCGCCGAGTTTTGCCTCGTAGTTGTGGAAAAGAATTGCTGTCGAGAAAGGAGATCGACCGAGGGATAGGAGTGCGCTTCGCAAATAAAGTTCAGCATGGTATGCGGAAGCTTTGTACGACCGGTTGGTAATTAGGACTCTTAAATCGGTAGTCCTTGTGCTGGAAAACAAAATCTATCAAAGAGTCCAGATACGGTTCAACATAGTCTGCGGGAGCTTATCGTGGCCTTTCATTAATTCCAAGTTACGGTTGGTAAATCTCAACCGTCGATTGTTTGTTGTCTTAATAATATAATAGATGCTTCTAGTGAACTTATGGATGATAATGAGGAGTGTTGCTTAAATGTGCTATATGATAATGCTTTAGATGATGGTCCTATGCTTATCGATAATCTTACATGTTTAGAAGTTGTTACTAAATTATGTGAGGATAATAATGATATACTTGCTGTTTGTGACAATACTCTCATTCATGAGAGTCCTACATTGTTCCTGAATTCTCCTAATAACACCATAGAGGAGAAAATTGATTATGTGGAGAAATACTTATGTGGTTTGCAATTATCTCTAGTTTCAAATCTTTGTTGCAACCATGATATTAAACTTGATATTGATCTTAACAACTATTTTGAAATAGGGAAGCATGCTAATGAATTCCAAAAGAAATTTAATGATCCTCGTTATGTTCCCAAATTATCTAAGTTGGAAGATTCTATTGGTTATATGGTTGAATACACTTTTACTACTTGCAACTATTATGAAAGAGGAGGTGATAATAATCCTCTTTATGCTAATAATTATGGGCTGCAAGTAACTATGCATTGGAAAACTTCTATTCATTGTGATTCATTCACATACAAAATACCAATGCATAAGAAGAAAGTTAGACTTCGTTGTTATTACTTTTGTGTTTTGTTTCTCTCTCTACTAGGGTTCAACTTGACTATTATTTTGATTAGCTTGAGAGCACCATGGGATCCTGGTATTGTACATGGAACACTTCGCAAGAAAGAGGGGCACATCATTCAAGCTCCCTCATGAGTTTCGTCCACAATAAACAACAAGTAAGAAGCCTAGCTATATGGCTATAAAGAAAGCGCTTTGCGGAAGGCAACCCGGTTATTTTTTTGTGTGATTTTCTTTGTATCCTCTTGCTGTACCAAGAGACTTTGTTTATAGTTTAGGTTCTGTAATTTTCAATAAAGTGCCAAGTTTTACCCTTTTTGGTTTGAAAAAGTTGCTGATAGCGTTCGGAGATGTTATTCCTGCACGTATCAGTGCACGGTATGATTTTTAATTATTATTCTGTAACTCCGAATGAGCTAATATTTGAACTGTAGTTGCATCTTTTCATCCTCTGTATGCATGAATTTTTTAGGAATTTTTCGAGAAAGTTTGGTAGGGTAGAAAAATACGTTTTGCTGCTGCTATTTTTCTGGACAGATTCTGTCCCATTTTGTTTGATGCATGCTTTGAGCTTTTAAGTTGAATCTTTTTTATCCAATTGAGTTTATGAGTAGGCATACAACATTATACACTTTCTGGACATCTCATATGAATTTTTGTTCAAGGATTATATGTAGCAAGAAACCTATTTGTTTATCACTATTAATGCACCCCACAGAAAAGAAATGGGAGAAACGGTGTTTTGAATTTTTTTCACAGGGATTGGAGGAGATGCACCAAGAGCTATCCAAGGATGGTGAAGACCATAAGCTTGGGGATGTGAATACAACCCCGCTGGACCTACACACTCTCGGTTTGCGCACGTCCAATTTCTGTTTTTGATCGAAACAATTTATCGCATAAATTTGGAGCGTCTTTTGTTTTGTTTTGGTTTGATTTGTTTTGAGAGACCACCACAATATCATTTATATATGGGAGAGCTACTGGAAATATGGGTTGAAATATGTTGGATGCTTTTATAAGATTGGGAAAAGGGATGTTTGAGTTGATTTTTAATGATACATATAGTTGCATGATTCATGAGCTTGTTTATGAGTAATAGTTTGCAAATCCTTTTTGAAGAGCTATAACTTATTCATGTTTTGGTGCTGATTGTTATTTGACTTGGTTTAACATGGATTAGTTAGTTCTATGGACACTCATGCATGCATCTAGATGGTCAACTTTCTCCCTTTTGCTAGCCCTAACATTCCAACAAGTCAAAACTTGTTTCCAACACCTTCAACCAAAGTTATTCCAGTGAGTCCACCATATCTACCTACTAGCTATATGCTATTCCGAGTATGTTCATCATGATATTTGTGTTATCTATAACTCTGAATGAAAATGATTATGTTATTGATTGCCAAGGGAAAAGTTGGTTATATAGCTCTCATGAACTTGACGCACATTTTTACTATCATTGCTATAAATAAAACATGACCCATTGTGATTAAGATTATGATGCTAGTGGCTTGATAAATGTCTGAGGTTGGGAGTTAGCCCATATGTGCTGTCACATGCAAAGCTTTCAACATGCTCCATTTAGTTGATATCATGTGCTTTTGTCTATGGATGCCTATCATGGTGAAATAAGGGGGAAATGATTTAGTTTGAATGAGTTTGTATAAATGGTTAGAGAGACGCCTGGGCCGCTAATCTAAGCCATGCATTATTCATGGTGGAAATTTACTTACATGCTATGGTGAATTATCTATGACACACCTTATAATAAAAAGCTATTCCAATGGTAAATAAAAAGGGTGTTGATGTGGTTCACCTTGTTTGTTTGTCTTGTCATTTTGATATGGGCTTGTTCCATATCCTGGGACAAGAGGTACCCCAGTTGACGCTCTTGATGATACTATTATTACTTACAATGATAGATAACTTGAACTTGCTTTTCCCAAGTTGAGTAACTCATGGTGTAGGTACTTGTATTCAAGGGGCATGAGACATCCAACCTTTACTTTGTCAAGCACACTACTCATATTTGCTCTCACATTAAACTATAATCATTCAAGATGCTATGATAGGGGAATGAGAGCTTGACACCAAGTATTACCACATTGCAATCATTAACTTAAGTAGGAGAGTTTGGAGGTTAGATGAAACTTATGCATGCTTTACCTCTACTCACCTATTCATCTTTCCAAAGTGTCCACCAAACATATTCAGATTTTCATCATCACTCTATGGACCACATGTATGCAAAAGTAAGAATGTCCATACTACTATCTGTTATGTTACACCTTGTGAACTATCATTGAACATCCTTGCATTGAATACTTGATATCACTTCATAATCTATTTTGCATATTGCTACTCCTTTGAAGAATGAATCATTTGACTCTATGTAGCAGTAGCAATCATCTTTGATATCCATTGTTAGTGCTATATTGCAAAGCCCATGTTAGTTTTATCACCTTCATACTCAAGGACGAGTATTAGTTAAGCTTGGGGATGTTGATGCATGTAAAATGCATACATGAACTTTGCACTTTATCACTTATATTCTAATCATATTTGCATCATATAAGGGTTATACCACTGTTATTTAATGATTTTAGGAATAAAATAATTGTTTCCTATTTTTATGGAATTAACTCTGCGCAGGCAGAAAACCCTATTTCTTTCCTTTTATGTTTCAGGGACCCAAACGTCGTCATAAAATTCTGGAAAAATACAGAGGTCGTTATTTTGGATGGAAGAAGACGTCGGAGCGAAGGAATCAAGCAAACGGAGCCCGCAAGTGATGGTCCCGAAGAGCAAGGCTTTGATACCTGCAAAAATAAACGGGATTAGGTTGAGACTCCAAGTGCAGAGTGTATAGTAAGTGGAAGACAGTTTTCCCCACGAGGGGTGGCTCGAGGGTTTAATATCGAACTCTCGGGAATCTGAAGTGGTAGATTTATCTTCTTATCCTTCTTTTGGTTACCTACAAAACAAGGTTAGATGTTTTGGTCCTCAACCTGACCTGTGGTTGTCAAGCACAAGGTGTAAGAATGATATCAGGATAGTTATGCAATGCAAACAAGAAATAAATATGCAATGATGGTGGATGCAATGATAAATGATATTTTTGGGTTTTTGAATGATGTATGCAAGATGAAAAGTATTTTTGGATTTTTGGATTTAATGATGGCTGAAAATAGAAAAGTGGTATATGGTGTTGGAAAGGTGTTTCTTATGATTAAAAATGGACTGGGGTTCATGGTTTCACAAATGCACTCTCTCTTATAAAGTGGTAGACAATGGAACACACAAAGTTAACATATGAGATTGCAACACAGGGTTTGATAACAAGTTACTTAGATATATGGGCATCACGTCCTAACATAGAGGTCTTTTGGTTATTAACCTCTCTTATACTCCACCAAGATGCGAACTAAATCATAACACCTCAGTAATTAAGATAACTCAGAGTATAGCATTAAGTATCATGACATAAAGTGAAAATAAGAACATGCTAGATCTAGTCATGGAGTAGTGGCAATGGTCACGCCCACATCCCCGGTAGCATGGTATTTTAGTTTATCCCTAGTGAGGTAACAAAGTAAGGTAAAGATACCAAATTGGATCGCAAACTTTCTCTCACGTTCACTGCACTAGCCACCCCCCGTTACTCCAACTAATGCACACGTTCCTCCACACACGCTCTCATAAACATGCTTGATCAAAACAAGTAGACAAGAACGGGGTACATAATATGCATCTATACTCATAACTGAAACAAACATTGCAATCTCAAACATATATTAACTCATAAAGATCCACCACAAAGGTATTACAACGGTGATCGTAATCATGTTCAGCAGCTCATACGGTGCTAATTAGTGAAGCTCAAGAGAGGAGAGATACATAAGTTACTTCCACAAACCCATAGTCCAGAGGTGGACTACTCCCTCTTCATCATGGAGACGGTGGAGAAGTCGATGGAGAAGATGGAGACCACGCCGGCAGCGCCCCGCCGGAGTTTTCCCCCTCCAATCTGCAGCTCCTGATCTCCGTTTCGGTGTTTCTGTGTTTGTGCGGCGCTCCTTCCAGAGAACGTCGGGGGACCTTTTTTATAGGCGTTTTTAGGTCAAGACTATGTCAGTGGAGCGAAGATTGACGGCAACGGAGCCACGAGGCCCAAATGGGTGGGTCCCACGCGGCTACAGTACCAGGCCGCGTGGGCCCCCTCGTTTGGCCCTCGAGCCTCCGTTTGCTCGCTTCCTTCGCCCACGGGTCTTCTTCCTTCCAAATATTGACGCCCGTAAATTTCCAGGTGATTTCGTTGACGTTTGGGTCCCTGAAACATTAAAATAAGAAAACGGGGTTTTCTGCCTGTGCAGGGTTAATTCCATAAAAATAGGAAATAAATGAATATTCCCAAAAATCATTATAAAACATTGATATAACCCTTATATGATGCAAATATGATTGGAATATAAGCAATTAAAGTGCAAAGTTCATGTATGCATTTACATGCATCAACATCCCCAAGCTTAATCCATGCTCGTCCTCGAGTATGAAGATGATAAAACTGACATGGACTTTGCAATTTAATACTTAACAATGGATATCAAAGATGATTATTATTGCTACATATAGTCAAATGATTCATTCTTCAAAGGAGTAGCAATATGCAAATAGTTTATGAAGTGATATCAAGTATTCAAGACAAGGATGTTCATTGATAGTTCACAAAGTGTAACATGGTAGCAAGTAATATGGAACACATGTATGCATAATGATAAGTAGAACATCCTACAATGGTCATAGAGTGTAGATGAAAATCTGAATATGATAGGTGTACACTTTGGAAAGATGTATATGTGAGTAGAGGTAAAGCATGCATAAGTTTCATCCAACCTCCAAACTCTTCTACTTAAGTTAATGATTGCAATAAGGTATTCATTGGTGTCAAGCTCTCATTGCCCCTATCATAGCATCTTGAATGATTAAGGTTAAAGTGAAAGAAAATATGAGTAGTGTGCTTGATAAAGAATGGGTTGAATGTCTCATGCCCCTTGAATACAAGTACTTACACCATGTGTTACTCAACTTGGTGATGCCCACAAGTATAGGGGATCGCTGAAGTCTTCGTTGGGAAGTATTACCCAAATTTATAGTTCGACTCGATGGGAACACAAGAATATCAATAAGACCTTGGCAATTGAGGCGTCACTCTCAACCACACCTGTATATCAATAACTTGCAGCAGTAATAGTGATGGCAGTAGTATGATTCAAGTAACAAGCAGAACAGTAGCAGTGAACAAGTGTTTCCCAGTTTTCACCGGAAAAGTGAAAGTGTAACTCAGAGATTCAAAACGTAGGCATGAGGTGATAGCGGGGTGTTGCAAGAATGAGATTGATCATATAATAAGAAACAAATAACAATGGGACCTATCTCTAACTCCGATATATGTAGGTATGTGTTCCATATTTAGTTGTGCGTACTAACCAAGAGAATTTGCACAACATCTATTGTCCAACCTGCCCATTTCACCGGGGCCAACTTGGAACTACAGGTAATTAAGGTCTACCCTTTCGAATAGACCGGAACAATGCATTAACACTTCATGAACACATAGAATCCTCAAACTAAAACATCTCCCCCTTGTTTTCCCTATATGTCACGTTTAGGGTTCGCAGGTTCAACATAATAGCAGGTGATACACTTTGCAGATAAATACCAAACTCAAATATATGATGGGGCAATATAAGTTCAGTACTGAAATCATGCCACTCGGGCCCTAGTAGCAAGCATTAAACATAGCAAGAGTGCATCAACACAATACAAAAGTATCCTCAAGATAAAACCCTAAAATCCCGAACAACGGGTAGCATTACATGATCAATCTCATCCAATCCCCATCCACCTCACATGCCTACAGCGGACTACTCACACATGGTGATGGAGAGGGAGCTCATGGTCGATGGAGATGAAGGCGGTGAAGATGGCGGTGAAGACGGTCTCCGGATCCCTCCACCGGAGGAGAAATCCTGGATCAATCTGTCCCCGAAACGAAGATCGTGATGGTGGCGGCGTTGTTTCGCGAAAGCTCCTCTCCTCCTAGGGCAAGCACTTTTTCGTATATATGAGGGGGTACGTCGAAGACCGAAGGCGAGGCGGCGCCCGAGGCCCATTTGGGCTGGGCCCACGCGGCCAGGTACAGGGGCCGCGTGGGACCCACCCATTTGGCCCTCGAGCGCTTCCTCGTGTCCATCTTTTGTCCATTGTCCTTCTTTTCCATAAAAATTGACGTGGTAATTTTCCCCGATTTTATTTCCTGCAGAAATAGCCAGAAAAGAGACTTTGCTAAAAACAGCGTCAGATTCAGCAGTTTTATTCAAATATGGGAAGATTCCGGAGCAAATTATGAGGCAAAGTGCTTGGAAAAGTAGATGCATTTTGGATGCATCAGCTCCCCCAAGCTTAGCTCGTTGTTTGTCCTCGAACAACTCAAACGTAGTGCAGAAGCGATAAAAGACTTTGACAAGAACTTTGCATTGCATATGTAACACAATTTAATATCAACAAGCATTCAAAGCATAGCTTCAACAACAAATGATAAGATGTAGCAAAGGTATATCTAATCAATGTTAAAGCATTTATATTTGTTGCAAGAGAGATATTATGTAGAGTCAATACTTGGATGAGTTTGCTCAACTGTAGAAATAAACAAAGGTTCTTACATCGCTAATGATTGAATCATGACAAGACTTTTGAGGTCTTTTGATTCTTTCTTTTGTTACCTGGTGAAATCATTGTGCTTACAACCTTGCTCTTAGTTTTAGCAAACCATTTGATATTACTGACATGACTCATATGCTTGACCGACTAATGGTTGAAAACCTCATGCCCCGTGAATACGAGTACCTACACCATGGCTACTCAACTTGGGTCACTAAGCAAGTTCGAAATTTTCAGTCATTGCAAGTAATAAAAGCGTCATCAAGAGCGTCAACTGGGGTACCTCTTGTCCCAGGACATGGACAAGCCCATGTCCAAACAACAAGACAAACAGACAATGAACAATCTCAGCACTCTTTTATTTACCATTTGCATAGCTTTTTATTATGAAGTGCATCACTGAATGTCCACCATGGTGCGCTGTAAATTTCCACCATGAATGATGCATGGCTTAAGTTGGCGGCCCAGGCGTCTCTCTAGCCAATTATTCTTACTCATCAAACTTGCTAAGTTTCCGCTTTCATTTCGCACATGATAAGCATCCATAAACAAAAGTACATGATATCAACTGAATATATTTTAGTGCAATGTTGAAAGCTTTACATGTGTCAGCACATTTCAGCTAACTCCCAACCACTAAACCTGTCAAGCATACAACTTCATGTTTATTATTTTTACTTTCTATTGGTTGGCAAGTTTAGTAAGCACAATGGGATGCGTAGACCTTTGTTTAGAGCTACAATTATTCAATCCACAACCAAGTATTGTCACTAAATAAAATTTCACTTGCATCATCATATAACATACTAGAACATGGAGAAGATAAACATTTGCTACCATTTCTCTAGATGTTGAAGAAACTATGATGTGCTCACTTGCTGTTATTAAAGAGTCCACATAAGCATGGCAAAGGTGTCATACCTTTCATCCACTTCATGCACATCAACTTATCATCGTTGTTCTCCTCTCCCAACTTGAACTGCACAATAAAAACTCAAATCTGCCAGAAAATGTCACTGCATACAGTACTGTTTTTACCCTACCTAGACACCTCAGAAAAATCTCATATTTTACGTGTGTGTAGGTTATGATGTGTTGCAGCAGTGGTTAAAATTTCAGCTCAATCGGAGTTACAGAGAAAAAATGAAAAATAAAACAGCGAGCAGATTTCAGCAATTTCTGCACCTCCGTTTTTGCGTTTGTTTCAAGAAAACGAAAATATTTTTGTTATTTTTCGTTCTAAGAAACAAAAGACAAACAACCAGAAGTAAAAGAAACAAATAAAATCTTTTTGTGTTTTTGTGTTTTCAAGAAACTTATCATAGCAATATAACGGTGATATAAAACAATGAATGGAGAGTAAGAGAGTACTCCCCCAAGCTTGCGATCAAGCTAGTATCCTGGGTAGTTGCCGTATCCACTTCCACTTCCAGGGTAGTAACTATATGGGTAGCCTTGCATGCTTGGGTACAGGGGCTCCGCCTGAGGCATGTACCCCTGTGTCTCTGGAGCTTGTGGCTCCTCCTGAGGCGGCGCCTCTTCCACTATCCATTTTCCGGTACTCCTGTCAAAAAGATCAGTACGGGGGAGCCTAATGGACACTCGCTGCCCACTAGTGCTCAAATAGTTATACAGATAATGTCCCCCATACAACGTACTTATATCCATGCGAGTAGTCAAAGCAAAATCAAGTAATTTGGACTCTTGCACTAGAGTACCCATGTTATCACCATATCCTCTCTCGTTTTTAATGTAATTGTACACCATAGTAGCAATAGCACCAGCATAAATAGGAGTTTGATCAGTAATATTTCTACTCACAGCAGTATGCAAAGATCTAGCAAGTATGACTCCCAAGTTATATTCACACGGTGTATTTTCTTTTGCACATTTTAGTAGATAAACCATTGGTCCAGTGCAAGCAGAATTGTTATCCCTAGCAAGAAATCCTCTTGCAAGAAACAACGCAAAATATCTCAAACTTGGGTGCTGTATATGAGTAAATTTACCCCTATTTAATCTATCACGAGAGTTTACAGATATAGTATGCCAAAACTCAACAAGCTCATGGTTGGTATCAGCACGAGTTTCACTCCAACTCCCTGAATTTTCTACACCAATAGCATTGCAAAATTCCCTAGAGACATAACAAGGCGCTCACCTCTCATAGTAAATTTGCAAACAAAGGTAAGAGGGGTGCCTTACTTCTCTTCCTGTGCTTTTGGGGCTCCGGGCCCTCAAATCTGAAGGTAGAGAGGAATTCCCGCGAGAGTTCTTCATATGTATCTTGGGGGTTCTGGGAGAACCTAAGCAAGCCAGTTGTAGTGACGAAGGTGTCGAAGTCCTCTTTGATCCCCCACTGTTCAAGAACATAGGGATCTTGCCATCTTGTTGTATGTATTTTCAGCTTCTCCCCTACAAAGAATGCATCATCCTCCCACAGGTGGTCGTCATCATAATTGAGGGAGACTTTGCATGCTCTTCTTCTTGGTCTTGAGCTCATCCCAACCAAAGCTTTGCCCTTGCTAAACATGATACCTTGCTGCCCAAAAACAATATTCAACAAAAATCAAGATGTAACACCTTAAAACAACATTAAGCCATCCATAAATAGTCTCCACATCAATATCATGCATCAATATCAACTAGAAAACTTGAATCTATGGATTTCCTAAGCATAAAAGGGTGACACCTAGTGCAGCAAAATACTTCATGCATGAGGCATAAGAACAAAAAGTAATTGGATGAGTGGAGGAGTCACATACCAATGAGCAATCCCACCAAACAGATTTGAAAAATCTGCCCTAAACTTGGAGATCCAAGGATAGCAGGAAGAGAGCTCGAGAAAATTTGGGAAAAATACCTGGGGCTGGTTTCCTGTCGAGGGGAAGGAGATGGGCACTGGATACTCACCTAACCCCCTCTGTGGGCCAAAATAGTGGGTCCCACGCGTGGCCGCGTGGGACACCCCCTTTTGGGCCCTGGTGGCCCTCTGGTGTCTCCCTTTTGGCTGTTAGTTCCTCTGGTAAAATAACTTACCTCCAAATTTTTCTGGAATTTTTCGAGAAAATTTTCTGAACAGAATTTTTCAAACTACATTTCTGGAATTTCTGCACTTTGAAATAATTATGCTCATGCAAATAATCTAAAAATTCTAGAATAAATGAAATCAAACATTCAAAGCAATTTTTATGGGAATCAAGTTTGCATCATTTTCATATTAGTAATGAGGTTGATCAAGTCTCATTAATAATATGCAAAAGATATAATACATGATTCTTTATTTTATATGTTTTCTGAGCAATTTCAAGTCACCTCATATTTGATTGGAATAGTTCCAATCATTAAGATAGCATATTTTGGTTCAGGAGGTGGCAATGCAATCTCAAAGCTTCCTATTATAAGAGTATTCCTTTTAATGGAGTTCACACTCTGGCTTACCATAGTAACAGATTTCTTCTTAGGAAAATAGATAGTGTGCTCATTTCCCTTGACATTGAATGTTACCTTGCTCTCAGTGCAATTTATAACAGCCCCTGCAGTGTTTAAAAAGGGTCTTCCAAGAATAATAGACAAATTATCATCTTCAGGCATTTCTAACACAACAAAGTCTGTAGGGATTAACACATTAGCAATAGAGATAGGGACATCCTCACATATTCCTATAGGCACAGCAGTTGATTTATCAGCCATTTGTAATGATACTTCAGTTGGAACCAATTTGTTTAGGTTAAGTTTCTTATATAAAGAAAAAGGCATAACACTAACACCAGCTCCTAAGTCACATAGAGCATATTTCACATAAGTTTCTTTAATATGACAAGGAATAGTTGGAATACCAGGATCACCACGTTTTTCAGGCATTTTCCCTTTAAAGGAATATTCAGCAAGCATAGCAGTTATTGCATCAGTAGGAATCTTTCTTTTATTAGTCACAATGTCTTTCATGTATTTGGAATATGGAGGGATTTTAATAGCATCAACAAGAGGAATTTGCAAACACAAAGACTTAATCAACTCAAAGAATTTCTCAAATCTAGCATCATCCAAAGTTTTTATTACCTCTTGGGGATATGGTATGGGTTTTTGTACCCACGGATCCCTATCTTTACCTCTTTGTGGATTAGGATGGCTCTTCTTCTTATTCTTCTCAGTAGATGGTGGAGGGTCTTCTTTATCATTAGGTTCAGGTTCTTCAATATTTTCATCCTCTTGTGGCTCTTCTTCAGGTGAAGGTGATTCTTCTTCTTCATTATTATTATCTTCAGTCTCAGCATCAGAAATAGAAATATCCTTATCTTGCTCTTCAGAGTCATCAATGTCCTTGTTTTCATTGGGAGATTTTCCTGCAGAAGATTTCTTCTTGAGAGCTTCTTGTTCTTTTCTCTTGGGATGGCCTTCAGGAAAATCAGGATCCTGAGTACTTGCACCTCCCCTAGTGTTAACTCCACAAACCTGTTTCTTCACCATAAGACTTTCATACAATTGATTTTGAAGAGAAACCATTTGTTCAACTTGATTATTCATCATCTCACAGTGTTTAACAATTCTTTTTACCTCTCCCACACTAGCATGTAAACTTTCTCGAAGAGATTTAATTTTGTGAGAGTTCTCCATAATAGTCATTCTAATATTATGCTCCTCAGGATTATGATGATAAGCAAAATCATTCATGTAGGATACATCAACAGGAGGTGTTACCTTTTCATTACCTTTTATGGAGCTAATAGCATTGACTTGAATTGGAAAACATGGTTGATCATCAGGAAGTTTAACACCCATTTCAGATAATTCCTTAAGATGAGAGGTTTTAATTCCCTTCTCTTTAATAGCCTTGGAAGCTTCTTTCATTGTTTCGTTATCCAATTTGAGCATGCCTCTTTTTTCCGGAAATATCTCTTCAATATTCCAGTCTTCATAATTCCTAGAGATAGTCTCCAATAGCTCAGTTGCTTCATCAACGGTCCTTTCCCTGAAAACATTACCTGCAATACCATCAAGATAGCCTCTGGTGTTTTCGGTTAGACCATTGTAAAATATATCAAGTATTTCATTACTCTTGAAGCCATGGGTAGGACATTTCCTAACCATCTTACTATACCTCCCCCAAGCTTGGGGTAAATCCTCCTTCTCTTTCTGTGAAAAGTTGCTAATCTCAACAGTCAAACCATGAATCTTATCAGCAGGGAAATACTTATTATAGAATACCTGCAAACATTCTTCCTTGCTAGTAATACATCCAGGTTCTAAACGATTATACCAAGTTTTAGCACTTCCTCCCAAAGTAAAAGGAAACAGCTTTAAGAAATAGTAGCGTTGATGGATTTCATCTTTACCAAATAACACAGATAAGTCATGCAAGACAGCAATGTGTTCAAAAGGAAACTCATCCTCTCTACCATAAAACTTATATTTTTCAGCTTTTTCAATTATTTCAGGATCAACACTAAACTCATAATCTTTATCTTTAATTTTAATAGCAGGAGCATTCATTTTCTCAGTAATAGGAAAATATCCATCAAGAGGAGAATTTTTATAGCTATCAAGTTTATCCAATTTATCAAAGTCAGAATTCATAAAAGCCATAGTAAATGCCTCCTCTTCCTCAGAAGAAGTTTCAAATTCATCATCACAGTATTCATTATCTTCTAACTCAGATTCCACATTTTCATTAGTAGTTCCAGATTTTCAGGTGTTTCAGTTATCTCAGATGTTTCAGGTGTCACTTCTTTGTCTATGCTACCACATAATAAATCATTTTCATTACTAGTAGACATTTTAGACAATGGTGAACTAGATAAAACCTTTCCTTTTTCTTAGGAGCAACAGCAGAAGCAACATTAGGTGAAAAGTTTGGCCTACTTGGCAAATCCGTACCTCCGCGAGTAGTTGAAGGCCTCATTCCTTCAGAGTAGTCTTTTCCTTTCCCATGGTTAGGAACAAGCAAAAGCAGCAAATAGATGATAACAAGTTGTCTTACCAATAAAGCTAGGTTCCCCGGCAACGGCGCCAGAAAACGTCTTGATACCCACAAGTATAGGGGATCGCTGAAGTCTTCGTTGGGAAGTATTACCCAAATTTATAGTTCGACTCGATGGGAACACAAGAATATCAATAAGACCTTGGCAATTGAGGCGTCACTCTCAACCACACCTGTATATCAATAACTTGATTCAAGTAACAAGCAGAACAGTAGCAGTGAACAAGTGTTTCCCAGTTTTCACCGGAAAAGTGAAAGTGTAACTCAGAGATTTAAAACGTAGGCATGAGGTGATAGCGGGGTGTTGCAAGAATGAGATTGATCATATAATAAGAAACAAATAACAATGGGACCTATCTCTAACTCCGATATATGTAGGTATGTGTTCCATATTTAGTTGTGCGTACTAACCAAGAGAATTTGCACAACATCTATTGTCCAACCTGCCCATTTCACCGGGGCCAACTTGGAACTACAGGTAATTAAGGTCTACCCTTTCGAATAGACCGGAACAATGCATTAACACTTCATGAACACATAGAATCCTCAAACTAAAACATCTCCCCCTTGTTTTCCCTATATGTCACGTTTAGGGTTCGCAGGTTCAACATAATAGCAGGTGATACACTTTGCAGATAAATACCAAACTCAAATATATGATGGGGCAATATAAGTTCAGTACTGAAATCATGCCACTCGGGCCCTAGTAGCAAGCATTAAACATAGCAAGAGTGCATCAACACAATACAAAAGTATCCTCAAGATAAAACCCTAAAATCCCGAACAACGGGTAGCATTACATGATCAATCTCATCCAATCCCCATCCACCTCACATGCCTACAGCGGACTACTCACACATGGTGATGGAGAGGGAGCTCATGGTCGATGGAGATGAAGGCGGTGAAGATGGCGGTGAAGACGGTCTCCGGATCCCTCCACCGGAGGAGAAATCCTGGATCAATCTGTCCCCGAAACGAAGATCGTGATGGTGGCGGCGTGTTTTCGCGAAAGCTCCTCTCCTCCTAGGGCAAGCACTTTTTCGTATATATGAGGGGGTACGTCGAAGACCGAAGGCGAGGCGGCGCCCGAGGCCCATTTGGGCTGGGCCCACGCGGCCAGGTACAGGGGCCGCGTGGGACCCACCCATTTGGCCCTCGAGCGCTTCCTCGTGTCCATCTTTTGTCCATTGTCCTTCTTTTCCATAAAAATTGACGTGGTAATTTTCCCCGATTTTATTTCCTGCAGAAATAGCCAGAAAAGAGACTTTGCTAAAAACAGCGTCAGATTCAGCAGTTTTATTCAAATATGGGAAGATTCCGGAGCAAATTATGAGGCAAAGTGCTTGGAAAAGTAGATGCATTTTGGATGCATCAAAATGCATCACTTGGGAAACAAAGCAAGTTCAATTAAATATCATTGTAAGCATAATAGTATCATCAAGAGCGTCAACTGGGGTACCTCTTGTACCAAGATATGGAACAAGCCCATATCAAAATGACAAGACAAACAAACAAAATGAACAATCTCAACACCCTTTTTATTTACCATTTGGAATAGTTTTTTAGTGCAAGGTGTATCACAGAAGGTTCACCATAGTATGTAAGTAAATTTCCACCATGAATGATGCATGGCTTAGATTAGCGGCCCAGGCGTCTCTCTAACCATTTACACAAACTCATTTAAACTCACTCTATTTCCACATTTATTTCAACATGATAAGCATCCATAGACAAAAGCACATGATATCAACTAAATGAGATGAAGAGCGTGTTGAAAGCTTTCCATGTGACAGCACATATGGGCTAACTTCCAACCCAAAACATTCATCAAGCCACAAACATCATAATCTTAATCACAATGGGTCAAGTTTTATTATGCAAATAAAAGAACATTGTGCATCAAGTTCGTGAGAGCTATATAACCAATTTTTTTCCATTGCAATCAATAACATAAACATTTTCATTCAGAGGTAAGATAACACAAACAACATGTTAAACATACTCGGAATAGCATAAAGCCAATAGGTAGATATGGTGGACTCACTGGAATAACTTTGGTTGAAGGTGTTGGAAACAAGTTTTTGCTTGTTGGAGTTTTTGGGCTAGCAAAAGGGAGAAAGTTGACCATCTAGATGCATGCATGAGTGTCCATAGAACTAACTAATCCATGTTAAACCAAGTAAAATAACAATCAGCACCAAAACATGAATAAATGATAGCTCTACAAAAAGAATTTGCAAACTATTACTCATAAACAAGCTCATGAATCATGCAACTATATGTATCATTAAAAATCAAGTCAAACATCCCTTTTCCCAATCTTATAAAAAGCATCCAACATATTTCAACCCATATTTCCAGTAGCTCTCTCATATATAATTGATAGTGTGGTGGTCTCTCAAGACTCAAGCAAAAACAAAAAAAAAACGACGCTCCAAGTTTATGCGATAAAGTGTTTCGATCGAAAAACAGAAGTTGGACGTGTGCAAACCGAGAGTGTGTAGGTCCAGTGGGGTTGTCTTCACATCCCCAAGCTTATGGTCTTCACCATCCTTGGATAGCTCTTGGTGCATCTCCTCCAATCCCTGTGAAAAAACTTCAAAACACCGTTTCTCCCATCTCTTTTCTGTGGGGTGCATTAATAGTGATAAACAAATAGGTTCCTTGCTGCATATAATCCTTGAACAAAAATTCATATGAATGTCCAGAAAGTGTATAATGTTGTATGCCTACTCATAAACTCAATTGGATAAAAAAGATTCAACTTAAAAGCTCAAAGCATGCATCAAACAAAATGAGACAGAATCTGTCCAGAAAAACAGCAGCAGCAAAACGTATTTCTCTACCCTACCAAACTTTCTCGAACAATTCCGAAAAAATTCATGCATACAGAGGATGAAAAGTTGCAACTACAGTTCAAATATCAGCTCATTCGGAGTTACAGAATAAGAATTAAAAATCATACCGTGCACTGACTTGTGCAGGAATAAAATCTCCGAACGCTATAAGCAACTTTTTCAAACCAAAAAGGGTAAAACTTGGCACTTTATTGAAAACTCCAGAACCTAAACTATAAACAAAATCTCTTGTTATAGCAAGAGGACACAAAGAAAAATCACACACAAAAATAACCGGGTTGCCTCCCGCAAAGCGCTTTCTTTATAGCCATATAGTTAGGCTTCTTACTTGTTATTTATCGAAGATGAAGCTCATGAGGGAGCTTGAATGTTGTTCCCCTCTTCCTTGGAAAGTGTTCCATTCATTATACCAGGGTCCCATGGTGCTCCCAAACCAATCAAAATAATAGTCAAGTTGAAACCTATTTGAGAGAAACACAAGACACAAAAGTAATAACAACGAAGTCTAACTTTCTTCCTATGCATTGGTATTTTGTATATGAATGAATCACAATGAATAGAAGTTTTCCAATGCATATTAACAATAGTCACTTGCAGCCCATTATTATTAGTAGCATAAAGAGGATTCTTATCACCTCCTTTTTCATAATAGTTGCAAGTAGTAAAAGTGTATTCAACCATATAACCAATAGAATCTTCCAACTTAGATAATTTGGGAACATGATGAGGATCATTAAATTTATTTTGGAATTCATTAGCATGCTTCCCTCTTTCAAAATAGTTGTTGAGATCAATATGAAGTTTAATATCATGTTTGCAACAAAGATTTGGAACTAGAGATAATTGCAAACCACATAAGTATTTCTTAACATAAGCAAATTTCTCCTCTATGGTGTTATTAGGAGAATTCAGGAACAAAGTGGGACTCTCATGGGTGAGAGTATTGTCACAAACAGCAAGTATATCATTTTTATCCTCACATAGAGAAGTAACAACTTCCAAACATGTAGGATTATCAATAGGCATAGGACCATCATCTAAAGCATTATCATATAGCTCATTTAAGCAACACTCCTCATTATCATCAATGAGTTTACTAGTAGCATTATTAGTTTCATCATAATAGCATGGGTTATCACATAGGACCATAGAATTTTCAGTTTCACACTCATCATAACATGGGTTCTCATAAATAACAAAGGATTTTTGAGTTTGAGTGTTACTATCATTTGTTGAAGGTGAAGTTGGGAGATCCAACTCTTCATTCTCCAGTTGTTCATCTTTTTCAGCATCTTCTTGAGAATGCATGGGCATCCCCAAGCTTAGGTTTTTATCCTCTTCTTCACATTCTTCCCCTTCGAAGCTTATGTGTTCATCATCTTTTTCCTGCAAAATATTAGTACTTTCTTGGTGTCGTGTCTCGTTGCACGGACACCGGGAGTATAGGATACCCCCTTTTAGGTTTGGCACGGGGCGCGAAGGAGGCTGAGAATCGTCTTCTTGGGCGGAGTCTAGATCAAGCTCTCCTCTCCACGATCAAAGCATGCAACCAAAGGGACACAAGGAGCTACCCAGGTTCAGGCCGCCCGGAGGCTAAAAGCCCTACTCCTGCATGTCTGGATTGATGAGTTCTTCATAGTGTGGCTTACAATGGAACCTCCCGGGCAGGGTACCCGGAAGGGTTTTGGCTGGAGGTAGAAGAAGGACAGATCCTGACCCGGAGGAGATCACCTTCCTCTCTACCTTCGCAGCCCTAGACTAGTCTTGCTCTGGATCTAGCTTGTCTTCGTCCTTGGTTCGACCTCTCCCCTCCTCCGTGCCTTGGTCCTCCTTTTATAGGCTAAGGGGTTGCCACAGGGTCACGTGAGGGGCGTGAGGGTCCTTCGGGGTGAAGGACCTCTCCTCATCTAGTTTAGGGGGAGACGTGGCCTCTCCTCAGCCTAGCGTCTCCCTTGGGTTAGGTGGGAGCGTCCGCCTTGGGGTGGACAGGAGCTGACACCACCACGGGGCGTGCTTCCCACCCGGCTGCCTTCGCCTTGCTTCCCAAGTCTTCCGTGGTGAGGTGGAGTGCTTATCCACAGGTGCGTAGGAGTACCCAGGAGGGAGCCTGGCCTCCTGCCAGGAACTCGGGCTCTCGGGTCCTTCCTGGCCTTCTTGCTTGATTCGGGGACCCGGAAGGTCCCCAGGACCGGAGCCCTTGTCGATGCAGGCCTTGCGTGTCTTGATGGTGAACCCGCCAGCTTGACTTGAGTCTTGGTCTTGTCCATCTTCAACTTGGGCCCACATGGGGTGGACCCACTTTGGCAGTACTAGGGGAACCCCATGTTCCACTGTTGCGACAGTAGCCCCCGGGCATGGTCCCGGTGGCTCTTACTCCAGCTGCCGGGGCCATGGCCTAAAGATAGGTCAAAGTGGGTCCCGGGTACCTGGTCTTCTCAGCTCGTTGGGGACCCGCCGAGGCGAGGTAGAGACGAGCCCCCGGGTCCTGTTGACTGAATCACGGCGAACGTTGCGATTCATACGGACCCCTTGCTTATCCAATCCAACGGGAAACGCGCAGAAATCGGCACGCCCCCTCGATCCCCACGTCCGTCGGAGTAATGGGGCCGCGACGTGACGTGTGGGATGCTTTATAAGCCACGACTGGCTTCCACTGTAGCCGTTACCTCTCCAGATTCGCCGAAATCCCCAAATCGCCGCCCAGGAGACTCCTTCTCCCTGACTTCGCCAATCGCCGCCTCCTCCTTGGCCGCCGCCGTTCCTTGTTCTAGCCCCCAGCCCATGCCGCCTAAGCGAGATAGGACGGGAGTGAGGAAGATGTCGCAATCTGCCGCCGAGAAGATGGCGATGGAGGCTTCCCTGGCCGAAGCGCCGCCCTCGATGAGGGAGACTCAGGCCCTCTTTTCCCCAGTGAGTATGCGTCAGAGAAGCATCCAACGCGTCCGCCAATCCTGGCCGCGAGCTTCCGCGGTGCTGAGGGAGTGGTGGTGCGCCCTGGGAGCGGTCCTCAACGAGAAGGGGAGGTGATTACTTTCCATGATTTCTCCGTCGTCGGCCTTCTTCCTCCGTTCTCCGAGTTCTTCGCAGCAATCTGGAGGCTTACGGATTGCATATGCTGCACTTGCACCCCAATGCTGTGATGATGCTTGCTACTTTTGCCTATGCCTGCGAGGCATTCGCGGGTGTCATGCCCTCGGTGGCCCTGTTCCGCCATTTCTTCGTTCCACGCCTGGGGAAGTCCAAGTGGATCGCTGGTGGTGTCTCTTTCTGCCTCCGGAGAGATGCGGCGCACCAGTACCCGGAAACATTCACCAAGGCCTCGGTTGAATGGAGGCACAACTGGTATTTTGTCGAAGCTGACGGGACCAATCCCCATCTGACGACTCCATATTATCCAGCGGAGCGACTGGCACACTCGAAGGAGAGAAGCTCTCAAGGGGAAGCACTGGCTCCAGTCATCAACAGGTTGGCTGCGCTCCGCGCAAGGGGAGTGACGGGTGCCATGATCCTGGCAGATTTCTTCACAGGGGGATTGCCCCTCTGCAGTTCCGGAGCCGCCCGCTCTGGGAACTCAATCAGGTGGGCAGCAGCCTTCCACGGTCCAGATTCACTTGACGAGACCACCTGGGCTCTGTCCATGGGCTACATATTGCCATGGGTGCCCTTCGAGTTCCAGGATGAGACCTTGCCGCTGTTCGAAGATCCGCCGCCGACGGTATCCGATCTTCGATGCCAGAGTGCAATGAGTACGGGGTGGCGGGTACTACCAAGATCGAGCCCCCGCCAGCACCCAAAACACGCAGTCTTCAAGGAGGTAGGCCAAGGGAGCAAGGCCTTGCCCACGGGGACGTTTCCCCTGAAGAACCTGGGACTTCGGATGACGAAGGCGACGAAGTGACTCCTCCGGGTATCTTGCGGCGCGAGGCCCCGGCGCTCCTTCCGGGGGGCGACAAACCCGCCAGGTGACGAACTCCCAGAGCAGCCTGCGCCGCCGAGCTCGCCGTCGTTGCAGGGTCCGATCAGGCGTCGGAGGCCATCCCTCCTCCCCTTGCTGACATGGATAGGGGAGGAGAGCCTGTCCTTGCCGGACCTCTTTGACGACTTGGTGCAGAAGAGGTGGAGCTTCTCCGGATCGAAGAGAGCCCGCCGGTAAGTTTTGATGGCATCTTGTCTTGAAAGCGGAGTTTTTTTCCTGCCGCCGTCCTGACTTCTGACTTTCATTTCTTGCACAGGAGCCCGACCCCGGAGTGGCCAAGCAAGCGACCCCGGAGAGGCGAGGACGTCGAAGCGTCGAGCTCCACCGGCACCTCCGGCGGAGGCAACTCCGAGCCCCCGAGCCCCCAGTCCGCCCCAAGGACCAGGGGGTGGCTCGGTCGTCGCAGACGAGGCGGGGCTGTCGGCGCGAAGGCCCTGGGGAGAGGCGCGACGTGGATCCCCAGGCGACCCTTGGACCGCGAGGACTCGCAGCAGGCGGTGCATCCCCGGGGGCTCCGCCCCGGGAACGCTGACCCCTGCCCTGAACCCGGGAGAGTCGAGGAAGGCCCCGGGTTCTCCAGACGTTCTCCAGCGTCGCGGAGTTCTTGTCTTCTGCCCGCGCCGAACTGGCGCGGCTGGTGTCCCCGACCTCCGACAGCGGGGAGCACTCGCAGGCTCGCGAGCTGCGGCTTCGATCCGGGGAGGAAGCTCGCAGCGCCCGTGAACTGAAGCTGGCGGCGGACGAAGAGCTGCTCTATGCTGGGAACAGCGAGTGGCCAACCGCGAGAAAGAGCTGGAGCGGCGAGAGGCCGAGCTGGAAGATGAAGAGCGCCACTACCTCGGCACCATTGAGGAGCTCCAGATCAAGATGGAGCGGGACGAGGACCGCTTCGAACAAGGCCTGGAGAACGCAGCTGGCTGGGCTCGCAGCGAGGTTGAAAATGACCTTCGAGCCAAAAGCAGAGCCGCCTCATCGCTAAGCAAGCAGTCTCTAAACTCCAGAGCGAGCTCAAGAGCGAGAGGGAAAAGCGGGAACAAGCCTACTCGGATTTCCAGAGAGCCAGGGGCGAAGAGATAGCTTGTCCGCCCGGGCTGAGCGATGACGGCCACGATTGAGGCGCAGAAGCAGGCCCTCAAAACAGCTGAGAAGTTTAAGCAAGAGGCTACGGCTGGCCGCGTTGCCATGGAAAGGAAGATCCGGGATCTGGGCAATGCAATTGATTTCTGGAAGGACAAAGATGCGCGCTGACTGTCCTTCGCAAGAAGGAAACAAAGGAGCTGGCTGATGGGCGCGCGGCGATGGAAGCGTCCAAATCCAAGCCAGATTGCGTGGCACCAACATGAGCAGGTATCCAACCAGCTGGCGGGGTGCAGGCAGAGCTGGCGGAAGCGAAAGATGCACTTGAGAAAGAGCGACGGCGATTTGCTCACACACCGCCGCGATGATCACAACGTCTTGCTCCAGATGAACCACGGGTCCTTGGACATCGTGCAGGAGTTCACGAATTTGGGAGTGCCTTCTCCGCCCGTCCTCATGGCCGATCACTCCACTTCCTTCGCCCGCTATCCCGGGTTCTTGAAGTACGTGGCCTCGCTTCAAGAGTATCAAGGAGCAGGTCAGCAGAGCCACTCGCCTTGCTGGGGAACAGGCAGTGAGGCAGGTGACGACCCGATTCGTCACAGCGCTTCGCCAGCGACACCCGCAGCTCTCCTTGCTGTCCGAGCTGGAGGCGCCTGAACCCGGGACGCCGCTTCCTCCAGACGTGACCCGCCAGGTGGAGGAGATCTTGAAGCACCTTTCCCGAGAAGATGACCCGTGAACCTGTGAAGTCCTGAAAAGGACAATACCAGGGGCCGTGAACCATGCTTTTGTACTGTTATTGCCAACTGGCTTATGAACTCATGCTTTTGAATGTAAATAACTTCTTCCCAAAGTATATAAGTTTTATCGTACTCGTGGGGGCTTTACGCTCTCGGGAAGGATCCAAAGGTGTGAGCGCTAACCAGCCGTGTGCACTCAGACTGATCTGAAGTGCGGACACAGGGCGCAACCCCCCAAAGGACCCACCGTTTCCTGACCGCACGGACCTCAGCCCACGACTCCACTGCCCGAGGGAAACTGACAGTGTCATCGCGAAGGCGCTGCCCCAGGAGAACGCCCGCTTTCGCCTTAGCCAAAGCACATAAAACAGATGTACCCGGGAACAAGCCCGTGCAAGCACGTTTATACTTAGCTCGCGTTTTGACTCCTTCTGGCTACCTCGGTAATCGTTCTGTCGCGCTGCCGCCAAGGCGGGTCTTCTATGCCGTGTTTCAGACATAATTCTGCCTTGCCCAGCAATTCTTGGCGGGGACAAGGCTTCCAACCGAGATAGCCTCCAATGCCGACTAAGGGCATGACTGGCTGGCTTGCGCCGGTCCGGAGACCATTGTGTTACTTGCTCGAGTTACCCGGAGACCACCCAACTGGTGTTCCGGCGGCTTGCTGGCGTATTAGAGACGCCGGTCCGGAGACCCCAAGGTTGTCTTAGTTTCTGGACCCGGAAGTTCCTTGTTCGGTGACCCGACAATCTGGCTGGCTCATGCCGGTCCGGAGACCCTGAAGCTTGCTTTACTCGCGGGATCCTGATGCTAGCCACTTAGCGATCCGGTACTTCTGAGGGGGTCCACTTGGTCCAGGCTGAATCGTGACGATGTGACCCGGGAGATCCCATTCTCCGTGGGCCACGTCTCCGCAAATGAAGGTTTGATCCCAGCTAGCTGCAGCTTGCCCTTGACTGCTTTGTATCTGTGGGGGCGCCGGTAGTGAGCAAAGTTCCGGGAGTTTTCAGTCTGGGTGGATGCATTGGCAAAGGTCCGGAAAGATCTTCCCTTCTGAGGAACCCCAGCTGTGGCACTCTTCTTGGCTTTCTTGGACTTCTTGTTGAGGGGCAATCTCGACTGATGTGCCCTGGTTCCCGCACGAATAGCAATCACCGTTCTTCTGGCGTATCTGGATGTCGTTGAACTGTCGGCAATCTTCCAGACTGTGCCGGTCAGATCTGTGGTACATGCACCACACTCCAGGTGGCCGTCTTTGCGCAGAGGAATCTGGAGTTCTTGGGGCACGTAGATGAGAGGATCTTCTTGCCGAGGCTCGCTTTTTGTGTCTTGGTCGAGGTTTTCCTCCTCCGGAAGCGGCACTGTGGTCGGCGCGTCGGAACAGAGTTCCTCCTTCGCTCCATGCGTCCATGGGGAAAGAGGGACATCAATGTTCGTGGCACCTTCCTCAGGTCTTCCCGTGCTGACCAGAGAGCTGACATAAGCGGCTGGAGGGACGAAGTGGACTCCAAAGGCGCGATCTTTAGCGGCAGGTGCCGGCGAGGACTCGTCAAGAACGAAGCCAGGCCGGGGTACCGCAGGAACTCAAAGGCTGCCTTTCCCTTTCTCTTCTTTGTCATCTTGAATGTCGGATTCGGTATCTCTCTTCACGAGAGCCGAAACTAGCGCCGTTCCGAAGGCGCTAGAACAGATCTTGACACGGACTGAAAGCTGACGCCGAACTTGACGATGAACTTGACGATGAACTTGACGATGAACTTGACGAAGATGAATCCAGCACTTGCGCCCCCTACCTGCGCGCCAGATGTCGTGTCTCGTTGCACGGACACCGGGAGTATAGGATACCCCCTTTTAGGTTCGGCACGGGGCGCGAAGGAGGCTGAGAATCGTCTTCTTGGGCGGAGTCTAGATCAAGCTCTCCTCTCCACGATCAAAGCATGCAACCAAAGGGACACAAGGAGCTACCCAGGTTCAGGCCGCCCGGAGGCTAAAAGCCCTACTCCTGCATGTCTGGATTGATGAGTTCTTCATAGTGTGGCTTACAATGGAACCTCCCGGCAGGGTACCCGGAAGGGTTTTGGCTGGAGGTAGAAGAAGGACAGATCCTGACCCGGAGGAGATCACCTTCCTCTCTACCTTCGCAGCCCTAGACTAGTCTTGCTCTGGTTCTAGCTTGTCTTCGTCCTTGGTTCGACCTCTCCCCTCCTCCGTGCCTTGGTCCTCCTTTTATAGGCTAAGGGGTTGCCACAGGGTCACGTGAGGGGCGTGAGGGTCCTTCGGGGTGAAGGACCTCCTCATCTAGTTTAGGGGGAGACGTGGCCTCTCCTCAGCCTAGCGTCTCCCTTGGGTTAGGTGGGAGCGTCCGCCTTGGGGGTGGACAGGAGCTGACACCACCACGGGCGTGCTTCCCACCCGCGCTGCCTTCGCCTTGCTTCCCAAGTCTTCCGTGGTGAGGTGGAGTGCTTATCCACAGGTGCGTAGGAGTACCCGGGAGGGAGCCTGGCCTCCTGCCGGGAACTCGGGCTCTCGGGTCCTTCCTGGCCTTCTTGCTTGATTCGGGGACCCAGAAGGTCCCCAGGACCGGAGCCCTTGGTCGATGCAGGCCTTGCGTGTCTTGATGGTGAACCCGCCAGCTTGACTTGAGTCTTGGTCTTGTCCATCTTCAACTTGGGCCCACATGGGGTGGACCCACTTTGGCAGTACTAGGGGAACCCCATGTTCCATTGTTGCGACACTTGGGGAGTAAAATATTTAAGAAAAACCTCCATCAAAATACTCCAATCAGTTTTCACTTCTTCATCCAAAGACATGTACCAATCACGAGCATTACCAGATAAAGACAAATATAATAGCTTCCTTTTTATTTGATCATCAGAAATACCAGGAAAACTAAATAAACCACATATTTCATCAATTGTTTCTATGTGTTCACATGCAGACTTAGTTCCATCCCCTGTAAATGGATTTTTCATAACTCTTTTAACATGGCCAATGGGAATTTTATATCCCACTTTAGATACCTCAGACACAGTAGTTTCAACCACTTTAGCAGTAGTGGCATAAGCACTTTCATATAGAGCAAGGTACAGCGATGCATGATTCATAAAAGCCATAGTCGAAGCATCAATAATTTTTGGCTTTTCTCTCAGGTGTGGCAATGGGCTTTTCTCCCATTTTAGCAAGTTTTTATGTGTTTTTAGATTTTTTATGCAAAACTGAAATAAATATGATATGATATGCAATGACACTAACAAAACAAATAAATTGCTTTGTAAGTAAAGATGGATAAGATGGTGCTCACGTAGGTGCAACCTCCCAAGCTTAGGTGTTAGCACAAGTTGGTGACGTTGACTTTGTTGTGAGATGAATGCGATGATGCACACCCTTGGATAAATCTCTCAGCTACGATTCCCTGGCAACGGCGCCAGAAAACGTCTTGATGGTCCCGAAGAGCAAGGCTTTGATACCTGCAAAAATAAACGGGATTCGGTTGAGACTCCAAGTGCAGAGTGTATAGTAAGTGGAAGACAGTTTTCCCCACGAGGGGTGACTCGAGGGTTTAATATCGAACTCTCGGGGAATCTGAAGTGGTAGATTTATCTTCCTATCCTTCTTTTGGTTACCTACAAAACAAGGTTAGATGTTTTGGTCCTCAACATCACCTTTGGTTGTCAAGCACAAGGTGTAAGAATGATATCAGGATAGTTATGCAATGCAAACAAGAAATAAATATGCAACGATGGTGGATGCAATGATAAATGATATTTTTGGGTTTTTGAATGATGTATGCAAGATGAAAAGTATTTTTGTATTTTTGGATTTAATGATGGCTGAAAATAGAAAAGTGGTATATGGTGTTGGAAAGGTGTTTCTTATGATTAAAAATGGAGTGGGGTTCATGGTTTCACAAATGCACTCTCTCTTTATAAAGTGGTAGACAATGGAACACACAAAGTTAACATATGAGATTGCAACACAGGGTTTGATAACAAGTTACTTAGATATATGGGCATCACGTCCAAACATAGAGGTCTTTTGGTTATTAACCTCTCTTATACTCCACCAAGATGCGAACTAAATCATAACACCTCAGTAATTAAGATAACTCAGAGTATAGCATTAAGTATCATGACATGAAGTGAAAATAAGAACATGCTAGATCTAGTCATGGAGTAGTGGCAATGGTCACGCCCACATCCCCGGTAGCATGGTATTTTAGTTTATCCCTAGTGAGGTAACAAAGTAAGGTAAAGATACCAAATTGGATCGCAAACTTTCTCTCACGTTCACTGCACTAGCCACCCCCCGTTACTCCAACTAATGCACACGTTCCCCCACACACGCTCTCATAAACATGCTTGATCAAAACAAGTAGACAAGAACGGGGTACATAATATGCATCTATACTCATAACTGAAACAAACATTGCAATCTCAAACATATATTAACTCATAAAGATCCACCACAAAGGTATTACAACGGTGACCGTAATCATGTTCAGCAGCTCATACGGTGCTAATTAGTGAAGCTCAAGAGAGGAGAGATACATAAGTTACTTCAACAAACCCATAGTCTAGAGGTGGACTACTCCCTCTTCATCATGGAGACGGTGGAGAAGTCGATGGAGAAGATGGAGACCACGCCGACAGCGCCCCGCCGGAGTTTTCCCCCTCCAATCTGCAGCTCCTGATCTCCGTTTCGGTGTTTCTGTGTTTGTGCGGCGCTCCTTCCAGAGAACGTCGGGGGACCTTTTTTATAGGCGTTTTAGGTCAAGACTATGTCAGTGGAGCGAAGATTGACGGCAACGGAGCCACGAGGCCCAAATGGGTGGGTCCCACGCGGCTACAGTACCAGGCCGCGTGGGCCCCCTCGTTTGGCCCTCGAGCCTCCGTTTGCTCGCTTCCTTCGCCCACGGGTCTTCTTCCTTCCAAATATTGACGCCCGTAAATTTCCAGGTGATTTCGTTGACGTTTGGGTCCCTGAAACATTAAAATAAGAAAACGGGGTTTTCTGCCTGTGCAGGGTTAATTCCATAAAAATAGGAAATAAATGAATATTCCCAAAAATCATTATAAAACATTGATATAACCCTTATATGATGCAAATATGATTGGAATATAAGCAATTAAAGTGCAAAGTTCATGTATGCATTTTACATGCATCAACATCCCCAAGCTTAATCCATGCTCGTCCTCGAGTATGAAGATGATAAAACTGACATGGACTTTGCAATTTAATACTTAACAATGGATATCAAAGATGATTATTATTGCTACATATAGTCAAATGATTCATTCTTCAAAGGAGTAGCAATATGCAAATAGTTTATGAAGTGATATCAAGTATTCAAGACAAGGATGTTCGTTGATAGTTCACAAAGTGTAACATGGTAGCAAGTAATATGGAACACATGTATGCATAATGATAAGTAGAACATCCTACAATGGTCATAGAGTGTAGATGAAAATCTGAATATGATAGGTGTACACTTTGGAAAGATGTATATGTGAGTAGAGGTAAAGCATGCATAAGTTTCATCCAACCTCCAAACTCTTCTACTTAAGTTAATGATTGCACTGCAGATTGGAGGGGGAAAACTCCGGCGGGGCGCTGCCGGCGTGGTCTCCATCTTCTCCATCGACTTCTCCACCGTCTCCATGATGAAGAGGGAGTAGTCCACCTCTGGACTATGGGTTTGTGGAAGTAACTTATGTATCTCTCCTCTCTTGAGCTTCACTAATTAGTACCGTATGAGCTGCTGAACATGATTACGGTCACCGTTGTAATACCTATGTGGTGGATCTTTCTATGAGTTAATATATGTTTGAGATTGCAATGTTTGTTTCTGTTATGAGTATAGATGCATATTATGTACCCCGTTCTTGTCTAGTTGTTTTGATCAAGCATGTTTATGAGAGCGTGTGTGGGGGAACGTGTGCATTAGTTGGAGTAACGGGAGTGGTGAGTGCGGTAAGCTGACAACTTAATATCGCGATCCACTTGGGTGTTTACCTTACTTTGTTACCTCACTAGGGATAAACTAAAATACCATGCTGCAAGGGTTGAGGGTGACCAAGCTTCTTCCTGTGACTAGATCCAGCATGTTCTTATTTTCACTTCATGTCATGAAACTTATTGCTATACTCTGAGTCATCTTAATTACTGAGGTGTTATGATTTGGTTCGCATCTTGGTGGAGTATAAGAGAGACTAATAACCAAAAGGTCTCTATGTTAGGACGTGATGCCCATATATCTAAGTAACTTGTTATCAAACTTTGTGTTGCAATCTCATATGTTAACTCTGTGTGTGTTCCATTGTCTGCCACTTTATAAAGAGAGAGTGCATTTGTGAAACCTTGAACCCCGGTCCATTTTTAATCATAAGAAACACCTTTCCAACACCATATACCACTTTTCTATTTCAGCCATCATTAAATCCGAAAATACAAAAATACTTTTCATCTTGCATACATCATTAAAGAACCCAAAAATATCATTTACCATTGCATCCACCATCATTGCATATTTATTTCCTGTTTGCATTGCATAACTATCTTGATATCATTCTTACACCTTGTGCTTGACAACCACAGGTGAGGTTGAGGACCAAAACATTTAACTTTGTTTTGTAGGTAACCAAAAGAAGGATAAGAAGATATATCTTCACTACTGATTCCCCGAGAGTTCGATATTAAACCCTCGAGTCACCCTCGTGGGGAAAACATGTCTTCCACTACTACACACTCTGCACTTGGAGTCTCAACCTAACCCATTTACCTTTGACGCAGGTAACTACTCACCGGAGATCAAGCAAAGTGTTTTCTGGCGTCGTAGATCAACCTCTTCAAGGGCCATCAGCAGACGTTGAAGCTGTCGGCGACATCTCCCTGGAATTAGCTGATGGATTCCCGATCCTGCTTAGAGATGTTTTATATGTTCCTTCATTACACAGAAACTTGATTAGTGTTTCCGGTTTGGACAAACATCATTATGAATGTTATTTTGGACATGGCAAGTGTGCCATATGGTTTAATAATGCTTATGTGGGTGTTGCTTTACTTCACAATGAGCTTTATTTATTATCCCTACGTGAAAAAGTGTATTCTGTGTGTAATGTGAATGAGCATGTTTCCGCGCCGGATAAAGAACAAAAGAAAAGAAAGAGAACTCATGATTCATCAAAATTATGGCACTGTCGTTTGGGCCATATTTCGAGGGGGAGAATAGAAAGTCTAGTTAAAAATGAAATTCTTCCTCCATTAGAGTTCTCAGACTTAGAACAATGCATATATTGAATTAAAGGAAAGTATGTAAAACAAATCAAAAAGGGTGCAAACCGAAGCACAGGAACACTAGAAATCATTCACACTGACATTTGTGGGCCATTTCCTGTGAAAAGTGTGGATGGCTATGACTCGTTTATAACATTCACAGATGATTACTCCCGATATGGTTATATTTATCCAATCAAAGAAAAGTCTGAAGCGTTGGATAAATTTAAGATATTCAAAGCTGAAGTAGAAAATCAGCACGATAAAAGAATAAAGATAGTGAGATCTGACCGTGGGGGGGGGGGGGGGGGGGGTACTACGGTCGGCACACTCCTATGGCCAAGTCCCCGGACCTTTTGCGAGATTCTTACAGGAGACTGGCATAGTGGCCCAGTATACAATATCGGGCGACCCTCAGCAAAATGGAGTAGTTGAAAAGCGTAACCGTACACTTATGGATATGGTGCGCAACATGATGAGTTATTCCACTTTGCCATTGGGATTATGGATGGAGCGCTAAAAACCACCATTCACATTCTCAATAGAGTACCAAGCAAGTCGGTGCCCAAAACACCGTACGAGTTGTGGACAGGAAGAGTACCCTCTCTACAACACTTCAGAGTGTGGGGCGTCCAGCTGAGGCCAAAGTGTTTAATCCAAATATTGCAAAGTTAGATCCCAAAACAGTTAGTTGCCACTTCATTGCTATCCTGATAGATCAAAAGGTTTTCGTTTTACTGTCCAGACAGATACAAAAAGTTTGTAGAAACGAGACATGCAGTCTTTTTAGAGGACAAAATAATGAGGGGGAGCATGGTAGCTCGGAAAATTGATCTTGAGGAGAAGAGGGTGTGTGCACCTTTTCCGATGATTCAGGAGCCATTTTTCGCACTACCTGTTGTACCTCCACCGACAATTTCTGAGTGAGGTGTAAGCACCTGTTGTAACTCCACCCGTGACAACTATGGGTAAAGATCCGGAACCTGTCCATCAGGAGCCGACTGAACCTGTTGTTGAGCATGAAAGGGAGGTGCAGCAGCCACTTTTAGAAAATGAGGCCCCTAGAAGGTCTAAAAGAGCTAAAAGATGAGCTGTTTTCTACTGATTATAAAGTTTATAACACAGAAATAACTCATATGGAAGGTGATCCCACTTCATATGAAGAAGCCATGAGAAGCCCTCACTCATCGAAGTGGGTGGAGGCAATGAAAGACGAGATGAAATCGATGAGTTCCAATGATGTTTGGGACTTAGAAAATATTCCTAAAGGAGCCAAAATAGTAGGCTGTAAATGGGTCTACAAAACTAAGTATGACTCTAAAGGGAATGTAGAAAAGTATAAAGAACGACTTGTGGCAAAAGGATTTACACAAGGAGAAGGGGTAGATTATAATGAGACATTTTCCCCAGTCTCATGTCAGGATTCCTTCAGAATCATAATGGCATTAGTTGCACATTTTGATTTAGAGCTACATCAAATGGTTGTAAAGACGACATTTCTAAACAGAGATTTAAAAGAAAATGTTTACATGAAACAACCCAAGGGTTTTATCATGGAAGGCAACGAAGATATGGGATGCCGCCTGAAGAAATCCATTTATGGATTAAAGCAAGCCTCTAGACAGTGGTATCTAAAGTTTAATGATACAATTAAAAGTTTTGAATTTAAAGAGAATGTTGAGGATAACTGCATTTATGCAAAGCTTAAAAATGGGAAATATATTTTCCTAATCTTGTATGTGGATGATATCTTGCTTGCTAGCAGTGATGTTTGTCTGCTACAAGAAACAAAGAAATTATTGTCCTCAAATTTTGATATGAAAGATCTTGCTGAAGCATCATATGTTTTGGGCATAGAAATTCACCGAGATAGGAAAAATGAAGTTTTAGGATTATCGCAGAAGGCATATTTAGAAAAAGTTCTTAAAAAGTATAATATGCATAAGAGTAGTGCCACATGTGCTCCTATAGTCAAGGGCGACAGTTTTGGGAAATTCTAATTTCCCAAGAACCAGTACGAGATCGATCAAATGAAAGTATTACCATATGCTTCGGCTGTTGGAAGCCTACATTATGCACAAGTGTGCACTCGCCCTGATTTAGCTTTTCACCGGGGTACTCGGTAGATATCAAGAGAATCCAGGCATGGAGCACTGGAAGATGGTAAAGAAAGCATTGCGTTATGCGCAAGGCACAAAGGACCTCATGCTAACATACAGAAGATCTGATTCCCTAAAGATAAGAGGGTATTCAGACGCAGATTTTGCGGGAGACAAAGATGATAGAAAATCCACATCTGGATACATGTTCACTCTCGCTGGAGGGGCTATTTCGTGGAGAAGCTGCAAACAGTCAATAGTTGTATCATCCACGATGTATGAAGAATTTATAGCATGTTATGAGTCCACGGGCAGGCGATATGATTAAAGAAATATTATACCCGACTTGAAAGTGGTAGATTGCATTGACAAACCATTAAAGATGTACTGTGACAACCAGCCCGCAGTATTCTATGCTCACAACAACAAGTCGAGAAATGCTACCAAACCAATAGAGATAAAGTATTATGTTGTGAAAGATAAAATTCAGGATCACACTATAAGTTTCGAGCATATAAGGACAAAGGATATGCTTGCGGATCCGCTTACGAAAGGCTTACCACCCAATGTGTTCATGGAACACTTAGCCGGCATGGGTTTAAGGGAAAGCCTATGATTTTTGGATCATGAGAGTCCCAAAAAGGAACAGAATTGGTTTCAAAACAAAGAGGTATATTGTAGCAGTCTGATTCTATCGAAAATTGAGTTGTGACGATGAAACATGCTCTATGTACTGATCTGTGATGAAACGATTAAAGTAAAAAGTACATGATGGAAAGTAAAAGTTGAGATCAAGGGGGAGAATGTTAGGTTGATCTCCACCGTGTGGGTCCAATGGCCCACCGGAGCCTTTGATTCGCGCCCTGATCGGGGGCGCCCAACCGAATATGGTTGACGGGCCCCTGTGACCTGCGCTATATACGAGGTTGGTAGCGAGCCGCACACCCCACCGACATATCCTACGATCTAAGGGCAAGCGCAGTGCTCACGGGAAGCTCCGCCGCCGCCACTACCACTCCCTGCCATCGCCGGCCACTCTCCACCATCGCGAGCGCTCGTGAACGTCTAACGAACCGAGCCGAGCTTTAGTTTCAACTCGTTATTCTTAACAAGCTTAACGATCTGAGCCTTAACGATCTCGAGCCTTAACGAGCCGAGCCTTAACGATCCGAGCAGCTCGTTAGTCCAGCCCTAGCCGGCACGACGTGCTCAACGAGTCAAGGAGAAGGTGCCCTCTTCCTCCCATCTCTCTGTCCTCCCTCTCTCCATCACGAGATAGATTGATTCTAGGTATATAACATATTTTACTCCCAAAAAAAAAAGCGTGCGCACCATGTCTCGCGAGCGTCGGACTTGGACGATTGCCCGCACTGGCTTGAATGCTTGAATTCTTTGTCGTTCGGTCGATCGTGCCGGGGTCCGGTCGGGAGCTTGAGCCGACATGACTGCACAAGACGGAACAGGCGGCCTCAGAATCCGTGGAGTGCCAACCTGCCGCATCGAATCCACGTAGGAATCCATGACCGTGGGAGCTGTCTGCACCTTGGTCGACGTGTCCGCGGTCAAGTCCAACCAGCTGTCGCCCTACGAATTGCCCTGTCTGGCTGTCTCCACAAGTTCAGGGTTTGAATATCCAGGACAGGTAGGCCTACGCCAATGGCAGCACCACTTCATGTGTTACTCCACGCTGACACCCTGTCACTTCTTGCTCTGGTAGGTACTGTATACGGTAGTACTCCATTGAACAAGTATTCGAAAGCCAGATCGGTTTACGATTTTCGAGTTTACTTATCGACCACGCATTTCGTCGAATAAAGCACATGCATGAAAACCTATACAAGTATCAATTCTTTTGGGGCTTCACAGTATGATATTCCTTGCACAGCATGTTCCTTGCTTGTCCATGGAGAGTCGTACCCGTACATGCAACAATCAGCTAGCTCAAAAGAAAAGAGGAGCTCACTCCGAGAGTGTGATTTCATTCCGAGACAGATTTTTTTCCTTCCTCTCCTCGTTCTCCTCGTCGCTCCCGTGGGCGACGGGGGGAACCCTAACCGCCGCCGCCGCCCTAGTCCTCTCTCCTCCTCTTCCTCTCCTCGCCGCCGCCGGACGGCGTCGCCGGCCGCGGGCCGGGCGCTGGCGGCGGCTGGGCCCCTCCTACTCCCTCGCGCGGGTCCTCGCACGGGTCGCGGCCATCGATGGGGGCGCCGCGTTGGGCAGGGGCGTGGCGGCGCGGCCGTTCCGGCGGCGGTGTGGTGACCTGCGAGGTTCGTGCGGGCTCGGGTGGCGGCGGCGCATCTGGCGACGGCGTGTACACGGGCGGCGCAGCAACTCCGACCCGATGGTCGGCCAACAAGGCCACGGCGGCGACTTCTGCGGAGGACGGCGGCCCCGGCGGTGGGGTTCCACGGTGGTGGCAGCGGGGACAGCACGTGTGGCGGCGACGGGAGTACTCGGGACTCTGCCATGGCCGGGCTGCTCGGCCCAGATCTGGGCCCACGGGCCCGATCTGGGTTCAACGGGCCCTGGCCGGTGTGTGCGTCCGTGAGTCGTTCTGCAGGATGACATCGGCGACCTTGGCACTGCAGCGCGGCGGCGGAGCTAGTCGGGCCTGATCTGGGCCTGACCGGCACTGCTGCTGCGTCCGGTCGGCGACCGCATCAGGCGGTGGAGGACGGCAGATCTCCTCCTAAGGGTTGCCGATGTCGACCTTGCGGGCCTTGATCCGCCGACGGCCTCGCTCAACCGCCTCGTTGACACCACGACTTGCTAGCTCCTCGGGTCGAGATTGCGGACGCCGGGGCGGCGGCCCTGGAAGGTGGACTGCACGGGCGTCTCTGCGGCGAGCGTCGTGATGGTGGTGATGGTCTTGCTTTTTGGTCGTGTGGATGGCGAGTAGCGGACGTTGGGGGTTCCTGGAGTTGGTGGCGGCAACTCCCAGATCGTGGTTGGGAGACCATTCTCGGGGGTGATGGGCGATCCATCTGTGCGGACGTTGTGCGAAGGTTTTTCCGAGCGAAAGCTCTGCGCTCCGGCGCCAATGGCGGCGATGCTTGCGGGTATCGTTACCCTCTTGGGGGCGTTGTTGTGGTTACCCTCGCTGCGTTAGGGTTCCGGGTGAAAACCCTTGACCATTCCGGTCTCGTCGGCGGCGGCGTGTTACGTCGTTACCCTCTGGGGGGCGTCGTCGTGGAGCCTCGTCACTTAGGGCTTGTTTCGTTGTCCTCGGTGGCAAGTTTGGTTCTTCTTGTTTTTCTTTTTCTTATCTTTGATCTGCTTTGTAAGAGGTTCCCCTCATCACATTGTATCGGTTCGGCCGTTGAGGCTTTATTTATAAAGCGGGGCTACGACCTATTTCGTCAAAAGAAAAAAAAACTAGCTGTTCCTTTTCTCCGAACCACATAATTGCAACTGCTGGCGACGTGCCGCGCGACGGGTGACGGAGAGGAGCTAGGGCCTAATAATTAATGATTTGTTTTGCTAATACAAGTCGTGATCATGTAGGCTATAGGGAGTATCACACTATCACCATTATCGTCGACATAGTACTGCATATACCGGCACTGATCAGACGGGTAATTAAACTAATTAAGAGGATCACAGGCGATCGAATCATTTCTGTCGGTTCGACCGGTTGTTTGCTTACACAGAACCATCGAACCATTGCGAGTTGAGGCTTAAGCAACCACCAAATAGGCCGCATCAGTC